>JAJLYW010000042.1:0-58147 GCA_030571845.1 Suhomyces yuchorum
GGCCCAATAAATTACACTAGTAGACGGGAAAGGTGCCGGTGGGGGCTGGTGGGGGCTGGTGGGGGCACTGGGGCACTGGGTTATCGGGGCACTGGTTATCGGGGCACTGAGTTATCGGGAATTTTGGAAGATGGGGAGCTTAGGACAGTGGCAACGGTTGCACGTCCTTAGTAACATAGACTGCGATCGCCCACTATGGAGGATATCCTGAAACGGGGCACTGATGAGCACAGAAAGCCTCGATGGACACCGATGGGCACTGATGGGTTGTTGGGGGCCTGGAAAAGTACCACGGGGCCATGCAGAGCCGGCAGGGGATTGCCGGGTCCCGTTGGCCTCCTGGACCCCCTCGCGCATACAAACCAATTCTAGCAGTTGAGCATTTGGGTGATGGACCCAAATATTATGAGAGAGGACCGTGGTTGAATATTGCCCTATTTAGCGAATTATTTGCTAAGGGCCTGAAATCCAAGGCACTAGGTGCTAGCGGGAGTCGTTGGGTGAGTTGGAGGGTGACTGTGTCGAAAGGGGCAATTCCGTCATCTTACTGCATGACGGGACGCTGTGACAGACACTAAAATACTAGTACAATAGACGGGTGAGTTCTACGACCTTTTTCTTGGGGGCAGAAAACGGTCAGTAATTGCTTGATCTGGTGGGTCCAGCAGTTCTACAATGATCAATTGCGGTTGGAATGACTTTTCTGGCCTTCAAAGCCTATAATAAGCCATTGTCAAACCCCATACTGCAATACTTCAACAATACAGATGGGGTTGGTGATAACTGGTTAGTGTGTCTTCAGTTCACAATTGAATGACTCCACTACATTGGCCTATTGGACTCCGTGATAATTTACTATGCTGTTGCTCTGTCACCACTAGAGGTATCTTGTAGCTACTACGCATTAGGCTTAACATTTTCCGAAGCCCCTCTATACCTTCTCTGGCTGATCGATGGATCTACTATTCCGCACTTACCCCAAGCACTCTCATCACCTTGCTCCCCACCTTTGCCCCCACCTTTATCTCCTGTTTATCTCCTGCCAGCAGAATATTCTCTGGTTCCATCATCGGGTCCGATAGCTCCATTTGGTCCACAAATGCAACCATTCCAAGACCAACACACCTCTGCCCATAATATTATGTGGCATTGACCCCCCAATTGCACCGAGCTTCTTGGCTCCTCGATGGGTGACCCATTTGTGGCCAAAATTGGGGTTTTAAAATGGGGTCTCAATTGGGCTACTCCTCGTTATGGCCTTATCGCTCCATTTCATGTTGCACAACAATGTGATGCCTATCTCCATCTCCATATCTCCGTGTCGTGTCCACGCCGCACATGACGGTACTGTTGCTCCCAGTCTTGTGCCGGAGTTCTTTGGCTTAGGCTTGTGCCTCTGTTTTTGCCTCTGTTTTTGCCTCTGCCTTCGCCTTCGGGCTGGTCTGGGGCCTTGACCTTTTACTTGCGATTGACCATATCCCGGCCACTTCCTCTCTAGGAGCAAGCTCCGAGTTTGCCCTGTAGTCCGCTCCTGTCTCCGGAAAAACCCGGCCAGCAGGTTGCTCTACGACGTTTAACCTGGCACGTGACGCGTCACGTGATGCATACATTCACTATACTTTTCTCCTTGCACCCGTACCGGCACGGGGAGGGTATGACACTCCCAGAAGATCGAGCTGGGACCCATTGGCGTCGAGTGGTTCACAGGTACACCAATTGGATTTGGGGGTGGAGTCCATGATCTCTCCGATATGTTGACCGCATCCGGTCCATGACTTATGGTCTGATGGTTAGTACTGTGCTCGTTTTCTCCTCACCTCTCCCTGGACTGGATGTGACCTCTCCACAACATAACCCTGGCGGTCATTGCACCTTGGTCGTTTCGGCAGGCGAGTTCGTGGTCGGCGGTGATGGCGGTGGACGCCGTTGGTGATGTCTGTTACGTACGACAAATTGCACAAATCTGAGCTTGACACATTTTTGATGGTTCAGTGTCTCCAAACTCAGGTTCTTATATACCGTTGGTGAACCTTGGGGTGGTTCCATTCATCCTTGTCCGAGGTACCGAGGAGTGACTAGGGGACGGACTCCAACTACCGATTAGCCCACTACGGCAGTTATCGGCGGGGGGGCGTGCGGGTGGCCATTGACTTCACATGACGGTGGAGATTGCTCCATGAAACAGCAACATCGGCGAAATTGGCGGCAACATACCACCAATGTTCCCACCGAGCCTGCCAGGAGCAGGGCCCCTGCATCGGTGGGTTCACCAACACCCTGATGTGTCCGGCCAGTGACACGCCGCCAGCCTTCAGCCTTAGCGCTGGTGGCAAATGGGGCAAGTTGCAAGTTGACAGAATATTTCCAGCAACAACGCCTGATGGATAGTGGGATTTTCCACGCTACAAGTGTGATGGTTTCCTCAGGAGACACACAATACCGGGGCGGGCGGCGTGGAGATAGGCCCATTGGGCCGCCGTCGCAGCCCCGGCGGGTGGGTTCTGGGCAACGGGACGGGGACAGAGGAACTACACTGATGACCACTCACTGTATTTTTCTATGGACTATGAAGTAAATGGAACTATGATACACTAGGCACGTCCTCCGGTTTGCTCACGGTGGGCCTCGATGGTGTCGCCATCTTCCAAATCCAAGTCATCGGGAGTGTTGTCGGGCGACACTCTTGTTCCGTCGATCAAGAATCTCAAACTGTTCAAGTCCTTACCTTGTCTCTTGCAGAAGGCTTCCATGAGTCTTCTCATGGGGGTGGTTCTTTTGATCTTGAAAAAGATTTCGGCCGATCCATCCGACACCTTCAAGTTGATGTGGGTGTTGTCTGGCTTTTCTTCCTTTGGCTGTTCACTGTCTGACATGGTTGGTGTTTACATACGGTGATCACTCAACTGTTAAGGGTCAAGAATCGGCGTGCGCGTACCGGTCGTGTGCGGCCCGTGCTTCCATCCATGTCCCTACGGCTCTGGGGTGCTGGTGACACCTTCCTTCCCTCACCGCAGGCCATCGGCCTGGCAATCTGATCTGACCCACCACCAATTTCACCTTCGCTTAAGAATCGTGTGACCCTGCACCTGGCCAAATTATTCTACTTCCAACCTCGCCCATAATTCTTGGCCCGTGTAACTGTAGAGCCCGTGTCATATGATTCCGCTAAAAGGAGCCAGTGTTCGTCCGAGGTTAGGACGGTGAGTTCCAGCTCTTCCGAAACTAAATCTCATGGGAGTCTCTAAGTTTGCTGCTTCGCCTTATGGCCTGATGCGCGCATTCGTAGGACCAACCTTAATCCCATCATTAATTTTCTCGGGAAGATCAACGAGAGGCTTGTGATTCCACGACTATGACAAGTTGATACAAACCGTGTCATGGTTTTCTCTGCTTGTGTTTACGATGCTTTGTTGTCTGCACTTTCTCTATTTTCCTTGTTGTTATTCTTCAACCACTGCGCAGTGTAACTTTTCAGATTTTTCGCAGAATTTAGCTATAACCGGTGGACTGGCCACTACACAGCATATTCGAGCACAGCTATTGGATTGACTCTTTAGGCTTCTGAATTGTTTGCAAGGTGATTCCCAAAACCCCCAATCCCGCAACATTGGGTACTAAATCTGCGACATAACTGACTTTACTGTGGTGCTAATTTGTTTCAAACATGTTTCATTCCACCAGTTAAAAGCACCCATAGACCGCGAATAACAGTATGGATACCTCTCTTTCGTTGCCTGAGCGTATCTCTCAGATATATCTCAACAAAATCTCCCTAGCTCTTCTCTTGCTCTTTGTCAAGGTCTTCCTCTTCAAGCGATTGGTTGTGTCGCTCATCGAGGACTATTCACCCCGAGATCTATGTGACAGTAAGCTTACCCAGCTTCCAGTCAAAATGTCTGCCTTGGTGGAAGCCTTCGTCGAGAAGAGTCTCTCGGGAGTCAAGTACAACTATTTAGTGCTCCTCAAGCTTATGATCTCAGGTATGAAGCACCTCGTCTTATTCTACGTGGAGGTGTTTCTCGGAACATTCACATGTTTGTTGAACGCAGCCGTGGCCAGCACGGCTGAGTTTGCCGTGGACTCTACAAGAGAGGCGGTGGTTTTGATGAATAACACCATAAGCAGTCTCACCAATGAAATACAGGACGGTCTAGATGGACTCTCGTCCATTCTCAATTCACTAGCAGGATCATTCGATAAAGTCAAGTCCTTCTTCACCGGATCCAGCTCCAGCCAAGACCCGTCAAAATTTCAGACCAAGATCAACCTTTCTGTCAAAGGGTTGAGGAAGATCGCCATACCTGCATCGGTGCTAACCAATATCGATAATTTCCGCAACAACACTGTTCCCAGCTTTGACAAACTCCAAAATTCCACGTCAAAATTGATCTCTTCTCCATTCGACCTCATCCAAGAGCACCTTGTGGTTTCGGGGCTCGACTCTTCACTCTCAAAGTCGTTCAAGACTGGAAATATCACTTCCTTTCCTCAATTACCTCCCATGACTTGTCCCCAGCTGTGGAATGGTTCTTTTGACCAATTACACAAAGAGGTGGATTTGGCTGCGAAATTTATCTTAATTGGCTTAGGAGTCGCAGCAGGTTTTACCTGCCTCCCCTACATTTATGTTCTAGGGAAAAGCTCCAAAAGAAGAACAAAAATGGTCCAGGCGTTGGGGGGATCCTATTATATGAGTGATGAAGCTATCAGAAACGTCCTTTCCACATATGAAAGCAGTGTGGCATACGCGTTGCGTTGCCACTCGCTTTTCCGGAACGAAAGGGCGATCTGGCTCGTGAATTACGTCTCCACGTCATTTGCATTGATTCCCTTGTATATTTCGTTGACTGGCCTATTTGGAGTTCTTCTCCAGTATTTGATCTTAAGAATTGTGGGAAAGGCATCCGCCAAGTTGGCTGGTCTTGGAGTGGCTGATCCCAGTAACTTCACTACCACTAACCACACCTCACTCTACGTTTCCCAAATCAACAAGTACTTATCAGACCAGGAGACAATCCTCAATTCAGAGCTTTTTGAGCTGACCAGAAACTTGACCAGCCAACTAAACCACACCTTATCGTTTTTCATGGATAACTTGAACTCTGCAATAGATGATATCTTTGGTAAGACCCCATTGGCGAAGCCAGTTGGAATGGTGGTGTATTGTACCTTGGGGAGGAAGATAGAGAAAATCGAAATGGGTCTTGATTGGATCAACCAAAATCTCAAGGTTCAGGTGCCGCTGGTGAGTAAGCAACTACATGAAAAACTTGATGAATTACAAACTGTGAATAGCCTTTCAACTGCCTCGCTTAAAGCCATGAATAAGGTCCAAAAAGTACTAAGGAATACTCTTATGACCGAATTGTGGGTTTGTCTCTTCTTTTTAGGACTATGGGTGCTTCAGCTATTTATCGGACTTGGAATTCTTTGCCTTAAAAGTAGCTCTGCCACAGAACCAGAACCAGATAAGTTCATGTTAAGCACATCTCAAATAGGAAACCCCAGACCACTCACTAATGAAGAGCGACAGTCTTACGGGTTTCCCTATACGAACCCATATTTACGAAAACAACGCTCCGTTACAGAAGTCGTTGCTTCGACGTCGGATCAAGAAACAAATGAAAAGGCAGTATCTAGTCCTAGAAAAACGTCTACACGGTCTACAAGCACCGTTCGAATGTATGATCAATTGTATTAGAAAATTAACTTGCAAAATAATGTACAGAGAAGTAGAAGAGGAGGATGGTAATCAACCACGGAATTGTTAGACTCATTTCTTAATAGGAGCAGGTTTCTTCCAGTAATATTGCTTGTGAGTTCTTCTGCAAGATCTCAACCCGGTACTACCCTTGATGTTCGCTACCAAGCCAGTTCTATTGTTATCGCTGTCGTTTTCAGGCATGTAGTAGTACTCCTCTTCCAATGGCTTGCCTGCAGCATCTTTTCCTTTTCTGTAGATGACCCCAATACATGAAATGTTATGCAAAAGCACTCTAATTTGTCTTAATGATAAGTTGGAGGTTAAGCCACTAATAGTCTTCAAGAATGAAGCTGGGGTAGAAGAAAGACGTGAGAATGCCAAATGATTAATAAGAATGTTGTTGATTTCGGAAACGTTTTCCAACCCCTCAATCCATTCTTGGTTAATCTCCACCTTTTGGCTTTGTTCGGTCTTTTTCTTCTTTCTGTGCTTTGGTGGCTCCTCTGATTGAGCCTTTCTCTTCGGAGTAGCGGGGTTGCTGTAGGTGTTGGACTTGTCATTCAAAGGTGTACTTTGTCTTATAATAGGGGTAAGCTTAACATCTTCGTTATCGTGATCGGTGGGATCCTCAAAGATCTTGAATGACTTTTGAGGGATTGGTTGTGCAATGGTGACTTCTTCTTTTTTGATTGCAGGTGGCTTGCTGGGAGTTATCTCGTTGGATTTGACATGCTCCTTCTTCTTGGAGAAATCTTTGAATGGGGTTCTGGGTTGAGGGAAGTTCTCCACGGGAGCCTTGATCGGGGTGGACATCTGTTGCATTTCCGGCTCAGGGGTGACTGATTGGGAAATCAAGGTGGGCATCTCATCATCTGTGAGGTCCTCATCGACATCGTAGGGATTCAACAACAAGATGTGCTGGTTGATTTCAAGCAAAATATTGCTAAATCTTGGTAAGGTGATGGTTTCCAGTTTGTTGAGGGTGAATTCGGTGTGGTTCTCATCGATACGGATGGTCTTGTGGGCCGAAGTCAACTTCTCCAATGAGAGTGGGGTTCCGGACCGGTTTTCGGTGACGATGTAGTTATCCTTGGAGTTGGTAGCAAACACGTAGCACGGTCTTGGAATGCGGATGGCCAACCCGTTCCGACCCAAGCAGGTCAACACCAACTGCTCGGAATCGTAGCACACCGAGATGTGCTGACGAGAAATGTTCTTGTCATTGGACCCGAAGAAAAAGTCACAGGACTTGGACGATCTACCAAGGGTGATTTTGCTCTGGCTTTCCACCAATGGCACCCTGATCACCGAGTGGTCGGGGTTGAGCACGTTGAAGTCAGCATTGATGCTGACCCGAGCAAAGGGCCCGTTGGTGGCGAAAGTGACCTTTTTGCCTGGAATTGAGGCATAGGCCGGCTCTTGGTCCTGCTGGTGGGTCTCTCCCACCGGAGACGAAGATCTGAACACCGATGACGAAGGGTTGGGCGTGGGATAAGCGGCTCTTCCTCTGGCCTCTTCGTGATGGTTCTTGGAGTAGTGATGGAGGTCAGCGTCCTCGATGCTGCGCAAGGGCGACGAGGGAGGAAACTGTAAATGGGACATGGTTGCTTGAAGAAGAAAACTGATGAAGAATGATTTGGACCGTAGAATTCACTACCATCACCACCAGGCACGTTGGTAGTCAGTCACGTATCAGACACGTCTGGAGCGTGAAGGTAAACAAACATTAAACGCGCGGGACGCGATCTGGGGTGGGTCTAGCGGCGGCACACTAGTGAGGTGGTCGAGGGCTGGAGCCCTTGGTCACGGGACTTGTTCTCAAAAGCACCTGACGTGCACGGGCGGGTAACCCGTGGGGGAGATGGCGGAGTGTATGTGGGTGGACAGGCGTACTGCACACACTCCGCGGTCCACCAACCTTCTCAGTGAAAATTTTATATCGAAACTTCTTCCTTTCACTACAGTAAGAACAAGCAAACATGGGTAGTACGTGAGGATCACACAGATATCATAGAAGCATCAGACTAGTCGCCAGTCATCCACAGCAGCATATGTGAAGCGTTTCCAAGCCCGTCATCAGGGAGTTCCACCAGAATATTTCACCCCAGGAGTCCACCAGTCCATGCCAATCTTCACACCAAGGCTAATACTCCACACTGGGAATCACAATACTTTCATACATACATACAATCATTCCACCATTCAGAACCATGCTCCTTGGATTGACTGTGTCGAATTAGGCTGTGCTTCGTCGAAAAGCATCATTTACTAACACCTTTACAGAAGGTACTCCATCTTTAGGTAAACGTCACAACAAGTCCCACACCTTGTGTAACAGATGTGGTAAGCGTTCTTTCCACGTCCAAAAGAAGACCTGTTCTTCTTGTGGTTACCCAGCCGCCAAGATGAGATCCCACAACTGGGCTCTCAAGGCTAAGAGAAGAAGAACTACCGGTACCGGTAGAATGGCTTACTTGAAGCACGTTACTAGAAGATTCAAGAACGACTTCCAAACCGGTGTTGCCAAGCCACAATCCGCTTAAGTAAACGGTTAACGGTTGCATTACTTGTCTCATATTAGGTTGCGTTAATAAATATTAATCGACGTTTTGTAGAATACGACAAATTGTAGAGAATTGCAGACTACGGTGGAATGGAAGCGATGACTCTCTACGTTAAATCAATACTAGGGTATGTTCTATTATTCTACTAGATCCATTTCGTCGAAGTTCGGGGCCTCGCTTGGATTCATGTTGAAATACAAGTTGTCGGCCTCCTCATGGGTCACAAAGATATTCAATATCTCTCTGGCCAATTCGACGGTTGCCACTTCGTAAGGAAACTCGAATCCATTGGCAAAGTCACTCTCGATATCCGCAAGAGCTTTGCCGTCAATATCTTGATGGCTAACGTGATTGAGCTCTCGGGCCTTCATCTCACTCCAACCGTTGAAAACTGCTCCTCTGACTCCCAGATTTCTCAACCCAGTCAAGACTTTGTATGCATCAAACGATAGCGAATCCGATCCGAATGCTATTCTCAGCAACACCACGAACAATTCGTACATGGTTTCGGGGTATATTAAATTGTTGATCTCTCGTATATCCTTGGTCAAATAATGCAAAATCTTGACTAGTACAGAAACGATTTGGATTCGGAGATGGATATGTTTCGAACGGGGGGATTTCATGATGTAAATTTGCTCAAACCCAATAATCCGAATTATGGATTTAAAGTATTCCTTCTGCTTCAAGATGTCAACAGATAACTTGGTCACAATGAATGCTTCAATCAATTGACCAACTCTCAATCTCAAATTCAAAAGGTGAAACTCATGCAAAGACTGTGTTTCAAATGATGGCTGTTTGTCCTGATCTGATAACTTGAACGGAATCGGCTCTGGAATGAAAATCAAATAGTTCTTCAATCCATCGTCGAGTACAGGTATTGTTGAGTCTATCTTGATGAAATCTGAATTATTTCCGATAATTCTATTAAGCCCGTAAAACATGAAATCCTCTTTAATGGAGATATCTATCAAGAAAATCTTTAGCAAGGAATTCATAGTTCTAGAATTGTTCAATGCCTCACCGTGACCTTTATTGAAACCAAAGGTAGAGGGTGTAATTGAAGAAATCAACATTTCCACAAAGTTCGTAACTAAGTTTATCTGAGATGAATTCTTAAACCTTTCTGTATTCTCTGGCAAGCATTTCAAAAACATGTCAGTTGAGATTATTTCATCTGTCCATATCTTTCTTACGAATTCCTCATCGTATAACGAGCCAAATGTGACTAACTTCTCGATTAAATCAACAGAGGCTATGAAAATGAACTTTTCTATAATCATTACTTGTTCTGGTACGTCGTGGTAATTGATGAGATCCTCTTCGTTCTGACTTGAATCCAATAT
This sequence comes from Suhomyces yuchorum, assembly GCA_030571845.1. Lineage (NCBI taxonomy): Eukaryota > Fungi > Ascomycota > Pichiomycetes > Serinales > Debaryomycetaceae > Suhomyces > Suhomyces yuchorum. Next base: position 9,618 of record JAJLYW010000042.1, read on the forward strand.
GAAGGACATCTTATTGGTGATTTCCTTAAGCTTTTTGAGTAATTCTATGATTAATGATTTTCCTGTGGCTGCTGGTCGATAACAAATCGTACAATGGATCAAAGCTATCATGAATGGAACCAGAAGAATCAATTTCTTTGTGATAAGAACTTCTATCATCTCAATTAACACCAAACTGAAGTTGTCGACCAATTCATCCAATCTCAAGCTCTTTTTCATCATAAGAAATTCGATGATTGCCGCAGAAATTGCAGTTCTTTTAACGATATGTAAATCTTTGATAGTGAGGTCAGTATCTAGGCAAATCTTACTTAAATACTCAAGACACGTTCTTTCGCTGCCGTTGATGGCGTGATTCCAAAGGTGATCGATGAACATGGTCGACTCGTTTTGTAGCTTGATTACTCGATTCACTTTTGGTATGGAGACGGCAGCAGCCGAGGGAGTAGCTGACGGAGTAGAAATGCTCACTGATATGTTAGGGGTGTTCAGAACTGCCGAGGACGAGTCCTGGGGAAGGTAATCGTCCTGGTGCTTTGGTTCACTGGCTTGCGAAACCTTTCGCCTCTTGTTGTATGAAGTTGCCCGCAATTCATTTGAGAGGAACTGTTTTTCATCCTCTAGTTTCTGTACAGAATGGCGGAGCAGCTCTAGCTGGCCCTCCGACGACTTCTGCTGTGCTTCGTAGTCATTTTTGACGCGTTGAAGTTCCTCTTGTCGCTGTTGTTGGAGCTGGACTACCTGGGCCCTGAGGATGGCGATTTCGCCGTCTGCACGGAAAAGCTGGCTCTGCATTTCGGCAGAGCTGGTGCCTGCACCCGCTTGCCTGTTGGGTTCACGTCCATTGACGTGTTGAGGTCCTGCTGTGGACCCTGGGGTGGGAATCAGTGGAGGAGGGCCTGGGGTGGGAGACGGGTTGGCAGGAGCATTTCTTAGCGGATCCGAGTTTTCTAAGTCCTTTTTTTGCGTGAAGCTCTGAACGTCAACCTTCCCGGCGATTAACGCCTGGAGAAGTTCGTCGTCATCGTCGTCAAAGTCGCTGGACATGGTGTTTGATGTTGCAACATCCGGACCTGGTTTTGAGAAGGGCTCACGTGCACGCATCCCTATGAAAATTTCTCCACTATACAAGTGTGATATACAGATAGAAGAGATAGTCATGACTGAAGTAAAGAGTAATGGCAAGGGGGAAACTGCCTCTGCTCCTCCAGCCTCTCTCGTTCCTGTGCAACCAACACCACTTGGATCCAAAGACAAGACCACCAAGCGTTTGGTAGTTGTGTTGTCTCAAGCATGCTTAGAGACCCACAAGTTGAATACCGGAGGACCACACGGCGACAAGTACGCCTTGTTGAACTGTGACGACCACCAAGGCTTGTTAAGAAAAATGGGCAGAGACATCGCTGAGGCCAGACCCGACATCACCCACCAGTGCTTGTTGACGTTGTTGGACTCGCCCATCAACAAGGCGGGAAAGTTGCAGGTATACATTCACACCGCTAGAGGAGTATTGATAGAAGTCAACCCCAGTGTCAGAATCCCAAGAACTTTCAAGAGATTCTCCGGGTTGATGGTCCAGTTGTTGCACAAGTTGAGCATCCGCTCGGTGAATTCGGAGGAGAAGTTGTTGAAGGTGATCAAGAACCCAATAACCGACCATTTGCCAACCAAGTGCCGCAAGATTACATTGTCCTTCGATGCCGAGGTCAAGAGGGTCCAAGACTACGTTTCCACATTGGACGATGACGAAAGTATATGTGTGTTCGTCGGTGCCATGGCCAGAGGTAAGGATACCTTCGCCGATGAATTTGTGGATGAAAAAATCGGTCTTTCTGACTATCCTTTATCTGCCTCTGTGGCTTGCTCCAAGTTCTGTCACGGTTGTGAAGATGTTTGGGGAATCTTCTAATCCTATAGCATAGTCGTGGGAGACCGAGGGCATCTACTTTTATACTTATGGACACATTTTAGGATGCCTGCTTCTCCTTTAGTGGCTCTAAGTGGTGGTTCTGATCCATTGACTGGTCTGCATTGTATATCTCTCCTTATTTGAAATTTCTCAAACCCACCAATAACCATGTTGAAGGTGCCATATATAAGCTGGAAATCTAATGAAAAATTATAGACGCGAAAATGACTACACAGTCACCCTACGAAACAAAATATTTCTCTCTTAGAGCATTAAATGCTTATAAGCATTGCTTTCTACTAAATTTACATTTTATCAAATTTCAATCGTATATTACATCATAAATCATTGGTCTAAAACACCCTCCTTAAGTAATACCTTTTCAATCTCCTTGAACAAGGTATCGGTAGTCACCTTGGAACCCTTGACCCTAGCACAAACTATTTCTGACTTTTGGTTTTGGTCCCTTGCATTGATCTTGATTCTAAATTTACAACTCTTCAAGTTGAATGCATTGTAAGAAGAAATACCACCAGTAATGTTGTATGCAACTTGGTCGTTCTTCAATCCCTTGATACCAAAATTCGACCAAGAGTTCAATAATGCATACAAAGCTGTGGACATCTCTTGTTTGGGTAAGATAGTCTTAAAGCGTCTTATTTCAGAGTTCGTTATTTCTTCCGCAGGAGGATGCGATGATGATGAGAACCATCTGAAAAACGATGATTTAGGTTTATCTTCGGCTGAGCCTGATCTAGAGTCTGCTGGAGAAGGTAATTGAGTTGGTTCATCAAGTGCTTTCTTCGAGCCCCAAGATAACTTTCTGAAGATAGATCTATTCCTCTTTTGCTGTTGTGGGTCAGGCCTATTGGTAGAGTCCTCTAATGGCTTCTTAAGACCATGAGCTGGTGGAACTGGTGGTCTATCGAAATCTTCAATCTCCTTGTTCTTTCTTACCTTAGGATATGGTTGAGAAATACCTGTTTCATTGGCAAGTTTGCTTGGATCAGGTAATAACATAGATTGAGGTCCTGGAAGCATACTCTTATGCTTTTGTTGGCCAGATGGAACAGAATTGTTCTTATTGTTGTTAACAACAACCATATTTGGAGCTTTCGTAGCCTTCTCTTGTGGCAATTTAATGTTTTCAAAAACTTCGGTGTCTCCCTCATCGGAGTAGCTTTCCTCCCCACGTAATCTGTGGGATCTTTCAGACTTGTTACTCTTCCTTCTATGAACGTCTTTTCTTGTAACGAAAGTTTCTTCCAATTCTTCTTCCTCGTTTGGTAAGTTTGGTAATTCAGAAACAGGTCTCAGACTGAGTCTTCTACCTGTTGAGTACCTTGAGTTTCTCTTCGATCCATTGTAGTATGAAGATCTCTTGTTGGCCAAATGCTCCTCAAAATCTAAAACAGAACCTTCGTCTAAAGGCTCTTCGTCTTCTTCATCAGCGAGACCAGCACGGTCTAATCTGTCAGCAAAACTGGTTCTCAATCCTGGCATACCAGGGCTACCGACATCATCTCCGTTCAACACAGAATGTAAATCACGATAAGATTCTTTAGTTGAGTACATGGAAAGTACTGATAATCTTTTGTTCGAATTGGTAAAGTTTCTGGACTTTCTGGTGACATTTGGAATCTTGACATTACTGATTAAAGTTTTTGGAGCAGAGTCTTGCAACTTGCCGTGAATATCCATCTGAGAATTCAAGAGTCTGGACTTTCTGATCTCAGAAATGTACTCTTGGCTCAAATCTGAATCATCGACTTCGGGTTCTGGTAATTCATAACCAGAATGCCTGTTGTAATGACTGACCCTAGACATTCGTCTGTCATCCATAACAGATATCATCGACTCTCTATTTTTGTACTTCGTCTCTCTATGGACCATTGATTCTCTGTTCTTATGCTTTGCATCTTTAGAGCTTTTGTGAATCATCGATTCTCTATTTTTCTTGCTTTGTCTTCTAGACTCCTTCAATTCAGCATCTAAAGCTGCCTTTGCACGGTTCAATTCTTCATTTTCATAGGCAGACCATAATGGGTCTAGTCTTGACACCGGTCTTCTTGTCAAAACCGGAGTTTGTCTTCTTCTTGGTGTTGGCTGAGTGACAGAACGTCTCTTCAATTTTTCCACATCTTCTGCAGTTAATTGATCTTTCTTTCCACCTTCTGAAAGTACTCTCAGTTGTCTCTTTGGTTGATTTATTTCGTTCACAGTGACATCAACTTCACTATTGTTATCATTATCATCTTTGATCATAATACTCAATTTACGAGAACTGAATAAAGACTTTCTCTTTTGTCTTTTCCTTTTCTTTTCCAACTCCTTTCTTGCCCTTAATTCAGCTTCGTGTTTCTTCCTCTCCAACTCCATCAAGCGCTCATACTCTTTGGCTTCTCTTTCCTCTTGGTCAATTAAATTCTCATCGTCCTCATCATACTGCTCTTGGTTAAAGATCTTGTCACAAAGAGTTGCAAATGTTGCAGAAGTTCTCTTAGTTTGCTTATCCATATATTCCCAGTCAGTCTCACCAGCTAATTTAGCGTAGGTCGAAAGGAGCTTCATTGTAATTGAGTTTCTCTTCAAACCAGTTGTCATTGAAGCTCTTAAAGACTTTCTTCTGGATAAACGATTCTTAGATGTACTTTTCTTAATCATTGAACCTCTCTTACTAGCGTTAGAAGTTGGTTCTGATCTTCCTTCTTGAGAATTTGCGTATGCCAACAAGTCTTGAGAACTGATTTCATCAACGATAGGATTTCCTTCTTCCAATGGAAATTTCAAAGACTCAATCTGGGCAGGTCCTTGGTATGGGTCGCTATTGTTTGGATAATAATTTGGTCTAGAGGCCAAATGGCTATCCTTTGATGGTAAGGAAGGAGGCATGGATTGAAGTGAGGCATCCTTTTGTGCTGAAACGATTTCATTGTAAATATTTCTTGGAATTGCTGGAGGAACATCATCATAATGTTGTTGGAATTTTCTAGGAGATCTACGAGGAGAAACTCTGCTTGGAGATTTGAATGGTGATCTTCCTGGAGATTGGTTGTAGCCATACTTTCTAGGAGACTTTCTTGGTGAGTTCTGAACACTTGAAGATGCAGAGTATCTGCCACTGGTACTGTGGACCATGGAAGATCTATTATTGGTAACACCATTCTTGTATTGAAATGATGAGGGTCTTGATGCACTGATTTGACTGGCTCTTTTTCTTCTGGGGGTATTCTTTGTACTAATGGAGCTGCTGCGTGGAATTCCTTTCTTGGTATTGAAACTTGCTGATTTCTTTGGACTGCGGCCATTACCATCACCCTGGTTATGTCTATATCTCATCAACAATGCATAGAAGGTCTTTTCTGGATTTGAACCCGATTTTAACAAGCATTGTATAATTTCTTGCTGAGGTCTGTTTTGCCATAAGATGGACAAGTTCGACAAGATTTGCTTATCGATATTCTTCACCGACCCTAAGGACTTGTATGCTGTTTCTGGATGTGGTAAGGATTTCACACTGATCAAATCTTCGTTTGGAATGGGGTATTTATTCAATAATGGATGAGACAAGATCTTCTCAGTTGAGATTCTTTTCATTGGATCGACGGTCAACATGAGTTGGATTAAATGCTTGGCCTCGTAACTTATGTCATCGGGCATTTCGAAGTTACCAGCTTGGACTTTCAATAACAAATTTCTGATATTTTCATCATCGAAAGGTAATCTTCCAGTCAAGAGAGCGAAGAGGATCACACCACAAGACCATACGTCTGAAGCAGCACCATGATATTTGAGACCACTGACAATTTCAGGGGCGGCGTAATGGGGAGAACCACATGAAGTTTCGAGCAACTTGCCATTGCTTTCAAGAGCTGCCATTCCGAAGTCGGCCAACTTGACATTGAGTGAAGCATCTAGCAACAAGTTTTCTGGCTTTAAGTCACGATGACAAATTCCCAAAGCGTGACAGTAGGCGGTGCCTAGTATGATTTGTCTGAAGTACTTGATGGCCTCCACTTCTTGCAAAGGACCACGTTCCACCAACAAGTCGAACAACTCACCACCTTCAACGTATTCAAGAACCAAGTAGAGGGCCTTGGATGTCTCCCACACGTCGTATAAACGCAAAACGTTGGGGTGTGTCAATAATTTCATGATAATGATTTCACGTTCGATTCCGTAGGGCAAGCCGGCTTCATCTGCTGTTTTCTGAGCAGGGCCGTCACCATCTTGGAGCTCCGACTTGGAGACCACCTTCACTGCGGCCTTCTGGCCTGTGGTGATATGAGTAGCAAGAAGAACTCTTCCCGTGGCCCCTCTACCGAGAGTCTTTCCCAATCTCCAGGGCCCGATGTTCTGGGGATGTGTGTTGGACGCCGACATTATCGACGACGTTATAGATGCCAGTCTGGAATGAGACATCGTTAATGTTGTGATTGTTTTAGCGAAAGTAAAGGAAGAGGTGGAAGTGTGTTGATAATGATTAGATAGAAGTTCCTAAGATGGTAAACAGGTGGGAAAATTTTAACCCAGACGCGTTTGTTTCAAATACGCGTACCACTCCTTACAGATGCTGCATTAGGAATAAATGGTCCTAAAATAGACGGCACGGTTCTGGGGCCAGGCCGTTAAATGATGGGGCTATGAGACGTGGAAGATGCATAATTTGTGGTACGTCTGCCATAATGCCGATGGGCTTGATTGGACCTGAAATGGATGGGTGGTATCACCCAGGGTTGGCGCCGGGCACCAGGTGGGAGTTGCGACTTTGTCAAGTGAAAAATTGGACTTTTAGCATGTGACTGAAAAGTTTAATGGAAAGCCTGGAAACCTACATGGCCGTCAGAATTCGGAGAACACCAGGTGACTTCTTGTACACCAGCAATTTTTCCGGTCCTGTAGAAAGCATACACTCGATTGAACGTGTGGATGCTCCACAATTCGAATTTTTCAGTATTTCCCAAGGAAGGGTAGCAATCGAGTCATGGAACTCGCCAGGTGTGTTGAGCTACTGCGGTTCACAGACACATGGCAGGAGGAAATCCACCACTTTTGATATAGAAATAGAGGGCCAATCTGTGGGAATGGAGAATACCGTGCTTTCCATTTACTACTACAGTCTCTTGCCAATTTAGATTCTCTCAAAGTACGCCATTCGAGTCTGCTGGGGAACACAGAGATGGCAGTACGGTACACTGTAGCCGAAATACACATGCCCATCGACCAACCAAGTTCCCCGTGTATACACAGTGATACGTCCATTTTGGTGATTTCTGATGCTTTTCTCGGGAAATTACGAATTTCGCAATCATTAGCCTAATCTCGGACTTATTGTATGAAGTGAGAATGATCTCCGGTGGAATGTACAAGGGATGGTTTGAAACATCACCACAGTAATGTGACCTAGGCCCCATGACCCACCCCAAACCTCAAGTATGAACTCTACAAATGGACCAACACCGCTTTAGACGTGTATTATTGGAGGTCGCCCGCCATGATTAATTAACCCAATCCAGCGTATTTCGTCAACGGTCGCGCCATGTGGGAACCCGTCAAACATGCGTCTACCGCCCGCTGCCCGTGTCGTTTCCCTATACAGCATTAATTAACCGAACAGACCACTCGACTTGGTGCTAGAAGATGTAAAGGCCATTGTGATCGCAAGCAGTAGGGGTTGACAGGTGGGGTTGATCAGATGGGGCCATGTCCACTTCTGTGTTTCGCAGGGCCCCGACACTGTCCGAATAGACATTTTCTCACTCTTTCAGATAACCTATTGAGATGATAGCATGTGAAGGATCGACTGGAACGAAAGCAAGACTCAGGCACCACACAGAAGCAACAGAGACAGAGCTTTGCTTCGGCCAAATTCTCAGGCCTGTCCCATGTCCCAATGTATTATAGTGCTGGAATCCACACCCTGGATACGTGAATACTCTAAAACGGACCGGTATGAATCAACAGTTGGGCAAGGGCCGCCAATTCTGTCTTGCAAAGTCTTCAGGGACTTCGAGGGCACACGAAGGCATGCATTGTGGTACCGGCTAATTAAATGCACCAGGTGAGCCTTTGGTGTGGTGGTGATCCGTCAGTATTTAGTGTAGAAGGTTCTGGCCCTACAAGGCCATACCGGTGAGAAGCTCCAACTGGTTCTTCAAGTCGTTGTTGACGGCCTTCTTCTCCTCCTTCAAGTCCTTGTCCTTTTGGAGATCCTCCTTCAATGATTTCGAATCCAAGGCCTTCTGGGGCTTCTTAGGCTCCACTGAGCCTAAAAGCTTTTGGATCTCGTTCACCTCGTTCAAATTGGCATCCAACTTCTGAATTTTGGCCTTGGTGGACTTGGACTCCTTTTTGGTCTTGGATGAGCTCTTCTTGCCCACCTTGGCGGTCTTGGTAGTTCTCTTGGGTGGCATGGTGATGGAGGGTTCTTCACTGGTTGCGATGACCAAGTACTCTCGGTCACGTGCGCGTATATTCCATGAAAAATTATCGGAGTGGTATCTCATCGCTATCACTAACATGCCTTCTACCCACAATAAAGACAAGCCCTGGGACACCCCAGATATAGACAAGTGGAACATAGAGGAGTTCAAGCCCGAAGACAATGCGTCTGGGCTTCATTTCTCTGAAGAGTCGTCTTTCATGACACTTTTTCCCAAGTACAGAGAGCAGTACTTGAGATCGATATGGGCAGATGTGACTAAGGCTTTGGACAAGCACTTCATCAAGTGTGAATTGAACTTGGTTGAGGGTTCCATGACCGTCAAGACCACCACCAAGACGTTTGACCCCGCCATGATCATCAAGGCCCGTGACTTGATCAAGCTCTTGGCCAGATCCGTTCCATTTCCCCAAGCCATAAAGATTTTGCAAGACGACATTGCCTGTGACGTTATCAAGATCGGTAACTTTGTTACCAACAAGGACAGATTCATCAAGAGAAGACAGAGACTCGTTGGGCCCAACGGTAATACGTTGAAGGCGTTGGAGCTCTTGACCAAATGTTACATTTTGGTGCAAGGAAACACTGTCAGTGCCATGGGACCATGGAAGGGGCTTAAGGAGGTCAGAAGAGTGGTTGAGGATTGTATGCAAAACGTCCACCCTATCTACTACATCAAGGAGTTGATGATCAAGCAAGAGTTGGCCAAAAACCCCGACCTTGCCAACGAGGACTGGTCCAGATTCTTGCCAAGTTTCAAGAAGAGAAATGTTGCACGTAAGAAGTCCAAGACCGCCATCAAGGAGAAGAAGGTGTACACTCCATTCCCACCAGCACAAACCCCAAGAAAGGTTGATTTACAGATTGAAAGTGGTGAGTATTTCCTTGGTAAGAAGGAGAAGGAGATGAAGAAGTTGAGAGAAAAGCGTGACAAGCAAGAAGAGACCACCGAGTTGAGAAGACAAGAGAGAGAAAAGGACTTTGTTGCCCCAGAGGAAGCCGATTACGAGAACAAGTTGGCCAAGAAGGAAAAGAAGGAAAAGAAGGAAAAGAAGGAGAAGAAGGAGAAGAAAGAAAAGAAAGAGAAAAAGCATAAGAGAGAGGGAGATAACGAAGATGACGAGAAACCATCTAAGAAGTCCAAGAAGTCCAGTTCTGATGAATAATGCATAGGAGAATAAATTAATTCGCAAGTAGACGTTTGTAGATTGCTGTAGGGCGTGGAATCGGCTGTGGCTGAAAACTCCACCGAAGAGCTAGAACTACAGCACCGTTGTAGTTGAAGCGTAGTCTTTGGTGTGCCGTTATGGCTCAAGCTACAGAATTGGTGGCCCTCAGGAGCAAACTGCTCTTAGCTTCCAATTACTGGTTATTGATTGCTGATCATTGGCATATCACACTGCTATTTTGGGGCCCAGTCGCACCCTAGCTTCTCAATAGTCCAAGAACACTGCAGAAATTGCATCCAAAAATCTCGAGTAATTTCCCTCCCACCACCCAGGGGCTCCACAATCTCACCCTTGACCCAAGGGCTCCTGCCGGAGGAATGGAACGTCCCTTCAACAAAGCCCGTCTGGGCGGTTTATTGTTTGCGTTGCTGAGCTCCCCTGGCCCTCGTCTCACTGGTGTTCGTCTCTCATCGCCCCAGTTCCCCAGACCTGTCTCCATCTCAGAAACGGATGGCCTACGCCCCGAAAGCGAAAAGGTGCTGGAGGCAGTCCAAACCGCACCTGTCCCGATCTGGGCCCTGTAGTGCCCGGGATGGCCAACCATTCCCAGGCCTGCTCCTCGACCGGGCGAGATCCTGCCTAATTCGTCCGTTGGCTGCATTGGCATGGCCGTTTCCTGGGTGCATCGCAGGGTGCAGTACAAAACCACCACAATCTGCGACCAAGACAGATTTCATGGCAAACATCCCCGGGTGCAGTCAGCCCCACAAACAGCGAGGACCCTCAGTCCAGCGTCCCATTGCGACACATAGAAGGTGGAGGAGGGGTCGGTTGTTTCCTGAAGTTGAGCCCTCTTTAGCCCTGTTTCCAGCCAGTGCCAATGGGCATCAAACATCCACATAGTGTCTTCTTCACTCGCCATACCTTCCGCCGCACGCACCTACTCTCAATAGGTTATCCTCCTGCCTAATCGGGCCGGCCGAACCTGTTTACATTGGTATGCAGGCTTAACCGCTACGGATCATCTGCCACTGCTAGTCTACTGGTCTCTAGTTCCAGAACAGGCTCTTCTTGTCCACATCTCCTCCAGGCCAGCGCTATCTGGTTGCATATATACCCAACAGAGCCCGTGATTTTGGGATTCTCCACTTCAAACGGCCGCCCTCCCACCTCTGTGGTTCCTTCCCGTGTTTTCCCCAAAGGCTCCCATCTCCCTAGCAGTTCCGTCAAGCCGGGCCCTCCAAATCATCTGCTCCACCTCCGTTGGCCATGTCTCGTCTTGATCTGATGATGGCCTTTGTGGAGGCCTTGGACGAGCGATCCGACCAGCTAGTGAACTCGGTGAACGAGTCCCATTTGCTCATTTCCCGAATCAGTGGAGTCCACGAAAGAGCCACCGCTCTAGATGAGCACATTGACGACATTAGAGACTTGATAGAGCTCAACACAGCGCTGCTTGCCAGTTTCGGCAACCTACACGAGAAGTCCTTCTATTTGGAATCCAACTTGCATGTGAACGACAACATCACCAGCCAGACGTCTTTCGAAACCCTCACCGAAGAGTTTAGGTACTTGGTCCGTGGCCTCGAGAAAAATGATATTTACTCTGGAGTCAAGAGTCATCAGGAAGTTGTCCGTCCTCCATTGCCTCCTAAACGATCAGAACGGCCTCCTGCTTTATTGTCGAAAAGCTCTCTTGCAAACTTGAAATTGAAACCTATACGATGCAATAACAAGAGAGTGTTCAAAAAGAAGTCCAAGTACAGGTTATCGGCAGTTTTCAACATCAATCCTATCTCATATGACGACGAAGAGTCCAACTATACCAAGACCCCAACATCGTACCGAAACATCCATAGTGAGGTAGCCACACCTTCCACCTTGCATCCATTAACCAGCGTGGCTACTTCGATATCTTCGGACTACACGGCAGAAAAAGCCACAATGCAGAATGATCAGCCAAGTCAGCCCCTCCCTTTACAACAGTCAGACGAACATCATAATAGCATATCCAGCTCTCCTTCAGAAGAGTTTTCAAGTCTCGGCTTGAGGTTGCGATCCAATTCTCTTCCAGAAACACCGTCTTCAGCAAACATGTTCTCCAGACCCGGTCCCATGAGGAAAACAAACATCATGTCAGAATTTGATCCTAATATCTCGGAAGAAAAGATACGGTTTAATAGACTCAAGCATTTCATAACATGTGGTAACTTGAAGGGTTCTGATCAGCTCAGGCAAATGGAGCAAACATTCTCCAAATCTCCCACGAACCCAATAGTATCCAACATCAGCATCGACGATCGCAGCATAAATATTGATGATCATACCGAATTCGATAACCTATCGTTAATTTCCGACGTGTCAGATTATTCACCGGATCGTCGACGTTCAGGAAATGAAGATGAAGAGGATTTTACTGATTTTAATAAGTATTTGAGAAGTTCTCGATTCGATCTAAACAACGCATTCCCTCATCTTTACAAATCAAACTCAGACGACAGTCTACTAAATGCATACACTAGGTATCCCCCAGTACCGAAACAATACAAATTTCACAACCCAGCGGAGAATATCCAACTTAGCACCTCAAAAGTGGCTATGCCTACCTTGGAGCAAATCCATTTCAGTTCTATGAGAAAAAATCTGGACCTGTCAAATGATGATCTGACGAGATTATTGAACGATGTGTTTTCCAGAAATCAACAAGCATCTAATTCCCGAGTAACACCAGAGCCATCACCAACTAAATCCAAGCCAGCATTTTCATTATTCAACTTCACCCTAGCATCTCCTAAAAAGAGTCAACCATCAACGGAAAGGATAGCTCGTGTTGATAATATTAGCAAGTCATTAACCGATAGTTTTCTTTCTCTAGTGAACCATATTCCAATCCAGCATTCAAATACACCAGAGAAAATTAAGCAATTAAAAATTCAGGCCAAAGAGGTACAGCCCATACGAATCAAGACGGATGTTCAGGCAAAACGATTGCCTATACGAATTCCCCGAACAGACGGAAGTCATTCTAAACTAATCATTGGACCTAATAATACCAAGTTGATTAATCATGGTGAATCGTCTATGTTCAAAAAACCACTAGTTACTAAGATTAGTCACAATTCCTTAAGAGAAGCCCTCTCTGGAAGTTTAACTTAGCTATTACATTTAAAGTTCTCAATATTACTTGGTTAATTTTAAACTCAAGTGATTGTGAATTAATTGCATCTATTTTACATTTTAATATACATCGATCAGGTATCAAACCCTTCATTAGTGAATAATTTACTTCCTTGCTGCTTAGACAAGGACAAGCTTCTTTCAATTTGTTTAGCACGGAAGCTCTTAGTAGGCTTGACTTGTGCTTTTGATTTAGACAAGTAAGTGATTGAGGCCTTTGAGCCAGATGCTACCTTATACTGCTTACTCACAGTAACTCCAGAAAACAGTTCTTTACCATCCTTGATGTCTATACTCCGTTGTTCTTGGAAAGACTTGAAAGATTTGATAATAGAAGGCTTCTTGAATGCTGGCATGAAAGCATCTTCGTCGGAATCCACATCTGTTAAGTTCACTTCTTCAATAGTTCTTTTGGTTGTTTGATCTTGGGAAGGTTGCGAACTTCCTCTGTTCAAATTACTCATACTTCTATTTCTCAATGAGTGCATGTCTTCAACTTCATCATCAGAATCAACATCATGTTGTAAATTAGATAATCTTTGGATCTTTCCGTATTCTTCCTCATCATTTGTAGAAGTCAAAAAGGATAGTTGTCTTTGCACAAACGATTCCTCAATACGAATCGTTTTCTTGATCGGTTCTTCACGTTCCAATTCTTCATCAATATCAGCTTCTTCCTGATCTTTAGCATCATTCAGCGAGTTCTCTCTCTCTTGCTGAACAATTTCTTCATCATCGGATTCATCTTCATCTAACTTGATAATCTGAGAATTCTCTTGGATTGAGTCAAAGAATGCCTTCATTTTTTCATTCTTGGACAATGCTTGTAATTTCTTATTCTTGGCTAACCTCTCTTGTTGTTCTGCCATCTTTTGCTTTCTGTATGCAGCAAGAATCTCATCTTCTTCATCACTCAACTCAACGTCGAAACCATTTCCTGCAACCTTTTTGGTCAACCTATGGTTCTTTATATCATCCAATAATTTTTCCAATTCCTTTTCATCCTTGATTTGATAATCCTCCATAAACTTTCTTCTGATTTCCTCGTTCTTCAAATCAATATTGAAATTGTTATCGATCATCCTTTCATCTTCGGAGTCAGCTTGGTCAGATAATTCTCCATCAAGACCACCCAACCCATGCCACTCGTCCTCCGATTCTTCGGCTTCTCCCTCAACAATATTCTTGATTCCCTTTCTCTCCAATTCCTTTCTCTTCTTGCGCATTTTCAATTCACGTTTACGAATCTTGTCTTCATATTCCTTGATCTTTTGATTCATCAATGCTGCTTGCTCTTGGTCAACTTCAGCTTCCTCTTCCGAATTCTGCTCTGGACCATTGACTGCTTCTTCTTCTTCGATATCACCTAACACACTTCTAACATGTTCTCTTGCTTTGGTTACATTATCAGGAGTGACATCTTCTTCGACTTGTTGAGTAATGTCAGCTTGAGTGGGTTGAATTAATTGAGTTGAATGGTTAGCTTGAGTTACGTGATCAACTTGAGTGTTAATATCAACTTGAGTCAACTGAGAGTTTGGTTCACTGAATTCTGGTAATTGTCTTCCGAGAATTATGGATTGTCCCAAATTGAAAGATTCTTGAGATAAATTTTGTGTTGCTTGTGATCTAGGCTGCAAATTCTGAAATAATTGATAGCTGGTCTGAATTTGAGTTGGACGTACATGATCATCATTCTCATCCATTGACTCGGATCCTTGGGTGGTAGAACGAGCTTCGGTTCCAGTTGTAATCAAATCCTCATTCACGATTGATTCTTCTGCATGATTTCCACCAAACATGTAACTATCGTCATTACGGTTCTCTTGCTCCTCGCCTTTATCTTCGGCAGTGGGTCCTGAATCGTCTAAATCGTCATCTGATTCAGCAATAACATTTCTTTTCTTCGATTTAACTGTGCGTACTCGTTCATCGTCATCATTTGCATTACTGGACATTTCTGGAAGAATCTTATTGAATGTGGAATCAACACCTTCGATATCTTTCTCCTCTTCCAGCTCTTCCTCCTCTGCGTCTTCTTCTTCTTCTTCCAGGGCAGAGTCATATTCACTATCAGGAACTAATTCGTCATCACTTTCCTCGAGTTCATCAACTCTATTGACTTCATCCTCCCCGGTTTCACCTTCAACTGATTTCTTGAGCAATGCTTCCTTGGCTCTCTCTTTGAGTTTTTCCTTTCTACGGATGTTCCGTACTCTTTCCATTTCACGTTCCAAAAGAGATCCCATCACCTCTTCATCCTTCTCAAGTTCAGCTAAAATTTCATGGTTAGGGTTGGCTAAGTGGAATTCTTTGAGTTGATGAATGTTTGCCTTCTTCAAATTATTCAAAAAGGTTTTACGGTTGGATGAGTTCATGGCTTCATTCGCTTGCATTGCATTTCTTCCATTACCATACTTCTTCTTGGAATATTTCTGTTTCACCAAGAATTTTTCTTCCTTGGTTAATTCAGGAATAACAAAGTCCTGAGGTTTCTGATTAATTTTGCTTACCCTTTTCAATGGGGATGAATTTGCTTCAATGATATCCAAATCAGATTCGGAATCATCTAAAGTAATCTCATGACTTGGGTTTTCTTTGTTTGGGGAAGATAGTAACCTTTTTAATCCTTTGGCATATTCTTCTATGGGGTTCTTCACTTGTGTATTGAGGTTTGAGCGAATCTCTTTTGGCTTGAGAGAGCTAACGTCAAATACATCGGCATCTTCTGGCTGCGCTTTGGCTGTGACTTTGATAGGGGAAGTTGTGGGACTAATGGTTTGACCTGACAATCCCAAATCGTCCACCTTCGAATCATTTTCTTCGTCACTATCATCAAATGCAGACAATAATCTATCTTTGGTAAATGCAATTTTATTTTGGAACTCGGGTCTGATGTCCCTGTTACGTTTTTGGATGTTAATGAACTCCTCTGCTTCTTCCAATTGTTTGGTAGATACGATGTCCTTGAGGCCGAAACTGGATACAACGCCATGCTCCTCGTTCAAGTCGTTCTCTTCGTCGGTAAGAGTGGTATGTGATATGTCAGCTTCCAACTGCTTCTCTTTTTCCAATCTTTCGAGCCTTTTCTGCTGAGCTAGTTCAGCAATGCGTGCCAACCGATCTTCCTTGGAAAGAGGAACGGTGAAGATTTGGTCTGCATCATTCACTTGTTGCTCTCCATCAATATCCTCTTCTTCTTCGGGCTCAAATAAACTGGTTGTACGTGGTTGAGCATCGGTCACTTCTGGGTGCTGGGAATTCAACACCTGAGTATCATCTATCGGATTGACCATTTGGGTGGCATTGCTGTCATCAAAAATGCTTTGAGTCAACTTTTGGGTAGTTTGGGTAGCACCTTCAAGGATTTGCTGGGTTTTTTGAGTAGAAATGACTTGAGTTTCTCCAAACTCTGATTCGTCTATGGCAAGTTGAGGTAACTTTTGAACTTCCACATTGGCACCGACACCGAATCCCAAGATCGAGCTACCTAGCGAGTTGGTATTGAGGTCCAGAAACAAGGTGGATGAGGCTGGCTCTCCCACTTCCTGCTCGGAATGAGTGTCTTGTGGTTTACCCTCTAACCTATTCTTGATACGCGATAAAATAGACAAATCTGAGGCACCAAAGGTGGTGGAGATGGCCTTCAAATCGATATTGAGGGAGGTTGATGGTTCTTCTGTCTCTGAGTCCGATTGGATGGGCATTTGGACCGACGGAATGTCGTCCAAATCGTTGAGGAGGTCCATCGTGGTTGGTAACAGGAAGAATGAATTCTGCTTCTAGCTCAATGGCTTCAAGCACCGCGTCGCGACGCGCTAGTCATTAACAGCAGGCGAGGTTATATGCAGTATTGAAATTTCCGCGATGTGGAGGAGTAGTGGAAGAAAGTGGCAGGGCCTGTGTAGCGATAGCCACACCAGGCAATTTGAAGAGGAAAAGGGGAATGGGCCAGAAGTAATGACAAGGAAACGTGGTACTACATTGTTGTGGAGATTTTGCACAGCAGATGGCGCAATTGCGATGGGCACCAAAAACCATTGCCATTGAGTCTACCAGCAGGTCCGACCTGCAAAAGACAACAGATCGAGCAGTGAAGGAATTGGCTGGATGGTCCTGCAGTGGCCAAGCAGCCACTGGCAGTGGGTTGGGCTTGGGATGCCCGTGGCCGGAGTCAAGAAACTTGATAATCCCTTATGTCACGTGACTCGTAGGGTAAATGTTGTGCGTGTTGCATTGACGCATGTCGATTGGGCCACTGGGCACCGGTCCGTAACCTCCAGGATCAGCTCAGGCTCCGTCGGCCCCGACCGGGATCGACCCCTATCCGACTCCGTCCCGACTCCTAACCGTCCCCACTGGGTGTTGGCAATGGCAGGACCCTCGCAAACCTGGAAGTTCAGGCCCACGTCAATAGTAGTGGCAGAGAACGTGCCCCACCACCTTGTGTCACGTGATGTGACGTGGAGGAAGATCTGGGGCCCCAGATTCGCTCGATACGATCACCTTCAGCGCCAGCACAGTGCAGACAGGACCCTGTTGAAGGTCGGTATTGCAGTCGTAGCCCCCGGGCTCCACCCTCGGGTTCTACCTTGGGCAGTTTTACTGGGTGGATCCACTTATTGTTCCTTCTCTCATCTCGTACTTTATCTCTTCGAATTGAATTTTTCTGAGATTTTTCACATTATCACGAAAAAAGACTTCCCATTTGGGAACTCACCAAAGACCACTGAACCTTGGACTCCGCTGGGAAATCACCACACCCGTCCCAAACCCAACTTCCAGTTAAGGACCATGTCATGGCTCAAGGTCCATTGGCCAATGGCCCTTCATCCACCGCCAGCGTCCACGTGATGGCATGGCCCAGTGATTGCCTGATGCTCGTATACAATACGACCGTATAGATTCACATGCAACCTGTGTCACGTGTAATAACAGCATCGATGGGCCAAAAAATTTTGGCCCATCCATCATTTGTGTTTTTTGACGGCCACGGGTGTCCTGCACATCGCTAACGGTATAGCCAAGTGTGGCTTTTTCCATCATATAAATACACGAGGATTTTTCCCTTGATTTTTCACTGCCTGTGAATTTCAATTCTCTCTCTAAAGATGTCTGCCCAAGCTGAACACTTCCTTTTTACTTCTGAGTCCGTCGGTGAAGGACACCCAGACAAGATCTGTGACCAAGTCTCCGATGCCATTTTGGACGCCTGTTTGGCTGTTGATCCATTGTCCAAGGTCGCTTGTGAAACCGCCGCTAAGACCGGTTTGATCATGGTTTTCGGTGAAATCACCACCAAGGCCCAATTGGACTACCAAAAGATCATCAGAGACACCATCAAGCACATTGGTTACGACGACTCCGAGAAGGGTTTCGACTACAAGACCTGTAACGTGTTGGTGGCCATCGAGCAACAATCCCCAGATATCGCCCAAGGTTTGCACTACGAGAAGGCTTTGGAAGAGTTGGGTGCCGGTGACCAAGGTATCATGTTCGGTTACGCCACCGACGAGACCGACGAAAAGTTGCCTTTGACCGTTTTGTTGTCCCACAAGTTGAACGCCGAGTTGGCTTCTGCCAGAAGATCCGGTGCTTTGCCATGGTTGAGACCAGACACCAAGACCCAAGTCACCGTCGAGTACAAGAAGGACGGTGGTGCTGTTGTTCCTTTGAGAGTCGACACCATCGTCATCTCCACCCAACACTCCGAGGAGATCTCCACCGAGAAGTTGAGAGACGAAATCAACGAGCACATCATCAAGAAGGTTATCCCAGCCCACTTGTTGGACGACAAGACCGTCTACCACATTCAACCATCTGGTAGATTCGTCATTGGTGGTCCACAAGGTGACGCCGGTTTGACTGGTAGAAAGATCATTGTCGACACCTACGGTGGATGGGGTGCCCACGGTGGTGGTGCCTTCTCTGGTAAGGATTTCTCCAAGGTCGACAGATCCGCTGCTTACGCTGCCAGATGGGTTGCCAAGTCCTTGGTCAACGCCGGTTTGGCCAGAAGAGCTTTGGTTCAATTCTCCTACGCCATTGGTGTTGCCGAGCCATTGTCCATTCACGTCGACACTTACGGTACTTCCAAGTACAACTCTGAAGAGTTGGTTGCTATCATCAAGAAGAACTTTGACTTGAGACCAGGTGTCATTGTCAAGGAATTGGACTTGGCTAGACCAATCTACTTCAAGACTGCTTCTTACGGTCACTTCACCAACCAAGAGAACCCATGGGAGCAACCAAAGAAGTTGAAGTTTTGAATCTCTCTTACCCATCAGAACTTTATGATTAATGTAATGACTCACGACCAACGCTCAACTCGTTGGTCCTAATTATGATTTTTATTCTACCATCATCATCACCAACCAATCAAACACGAACGACCCCCACCACCTCCATTCAATTATTCAATTGTTTTAATAGCTTATACTTCAAAAGGTACCATTTTTTTATTAAAGGATAGAGTTTTTTATTGCATTAATTAGGGTGTCCTCAACGGACTTCAAGGTAACTAGATTCTAATATATTATAATCGATCTCCATGTAGCTATTTTATTACCTATTGCGAGAATGTTCACTCGCATGTCTAAACTATCTAAGCATCTTGAACTAAGGCATCGAGTGGCATATTTGATCTTGCATCGAACAATGAAGGAAAGTAGTGGAAGTAGCCCCATACTGCGAAAACCACACCAATGACAGTGCCTAATGCCACGTCAAAGAAGTGATGCCTGTAGTCTTGAGTCCGACTCAATGCGATATAAGTGGCCAACCCCACGGGTGCACAGATCAACACCCAGAAGGCAGCTGGCCTGGCCATGGCACGCTTTTCTGACCTGGACAAGATGTTGTATTGACCCAAGAGCCAAAACGTCAAGTATCCCAAACCGGCAAACGATAATGACGAGTGGCCCGAGGGTGTGGACTTCAAGCCTTCGTACACCACAGACATGCCCATTGGGGCATTGCACACGTCAACAGACACGAGGGTATGTGTGGGGGTTCCGGCAGCTGCTCCACAACGCTGGAGAAAGTCTGGCCTAGGGTTGGCTATAAGTAACTTCAAGATATCGGTGAGGACCGAAGTGACCACGGTTGAGAGTAGGAGACCCACGGTGGACACATGAATGAGATGGAATTTGCCGAGTTCTGACGACGTATGAATCGCTGAGATGATAACAATGATGATGGCCGGCACAATGACCGCCCAGAGGTACAACTGGACATCGTTGACACGTTCTACCACAGCGAATGGATGGGCGAGAGTAGAATCGGAGATGGAGAACTGACGGAGAAAAGGCCGGGCCCACTCCAAATGGCCGAAAAAGGCCACGAGGAGAACCACAATGACCACCCAGTCAGCAGCATAGTTCTTGAACTTGGGTGTTTTCAAGTACATCTTCGCCTGCATCACGATTTGTGGAACTGGTTAGACCAACTCGTTGGATATCAACTTTATCGTGTAGCCGTGTGCAGGACGGCATTCACACGTGCGGGATTGACGTGGAAGTGACATCGAATAGGAGAGCAAGCCGAGGGTAGTAAATTGGCCATTGGGGGTGTTTAGACACAATAAAAGTCGTTGATTTAGAGAGAGACATTTTGGGACTGTGAGTTTCTACTTTATTTATTGTTTGAGGGGCCAGAACTCCAGATTTCCGAGTCTTTTTCGTAGCTTTCTCGCGTATTTAGTGGCCCCGCAATTTCAGCCTAGCCTGTAGAACAGTAAGGGTCAAGACTTCCAGCAAATTGCCAGCGAGGCCATCCAAGACTCACCAGCTAGAAGCCCCAAGATGCCAGTGACTATGGTGAAGTCACCAGTTCTTCACTTTTAACGAGGATGAAGTCATGGTGAAATCATCACGAAGGAATGGTGAAGTCACCTGAAAAGTGCGGAAATAGTGAATGCGGAAATGTGAAGTTATTTGCGATGTCTTCGAAGGTGTTTCAAAAGGTGAAAAGTATGGTATTGCCTGGACCATACATGCTATCAGCCAATACCACAGACCAGACTCAAGGAAGTATTCGTATGTGCATCTTGTCCCAAATTTTCACAAGGGGCCAAGCAAGAATATCAGGTGGCTTCCACAGTAATAACCCAAACATTTGGCCTGCTCTGGTCCATGGTGGGGTTCGGGAGATTCTAGAAGCTCATCAAAGTGACGTACACTACAAAACGTGGACTACCCCCCCGGTGACAGTTCCAGATGACTAATTTTTCTATTGTTTTTAGTTGAATGATCTTCTGCGGTATTAATAGAGATTATTTTGCAAACGACGCAAGTTGTAGTGATTCTTTTCTTTTTACTATGCCCTTACTCCGTAAATCCACCACACCTAATAGCAAATTGTGCTTGTCCTCTTAAAGTATTGCAGGAGAAACACTTCAAGTGACACGACCGAAAATCTAGAGATCGTAACGGAAATGCATGGATAATCTATGGAAAATGCGTTTAATAATCAGCTATGTTGTGCGTATGCTACTTGTAGCGATGTTTATCGCAGAAGATTAATGTTTGTCATTTTAATTTGAATTGTTTGGAACAAACAACTACGAGGAGTTTTTAACGTTCTTTATTGAACTATTAAGCGTAAATAAAATGAAAGTATTAGTGAAAAGAATTGAAACCCGTAGGTAGGCGAAAAATTAGATAGGCGAAGGCTCTAAACTTACTCCTTCAAGTCGGAATCGTAAGACTCAGCTTGAGTGGTTGGAGCGTATCTTTCTCTGCCCAACTTAGTAGTGTCGACTTCGTCGTGGTACTTCTCACAGATTTCTTCCAAGGTCATTCTCTTGGTTTCTGGGACTAACAAAGTAGTACCGATACCCAACAACATGAACAAAGCGAAGATCTCCATGACATGTGGCAACCAACAGTTTGGCTTCTTACCGTCTCTCTTACAGTTGTGGTTGACCAAGGTACCAAGACAGGTTTGGGCAATGATGGCTCCGACCTTACCGGAAGCAGCAGAGATACCGTGAGCAGTAGATCTGTATCTGGTTGGGAAGATTTCACCTGGGACAATGAAAGTGGTGGTGTTTGGACCGAAGTTTTGGAAGAATTGACACAAGACGTAAAGACCCAACAAACCGTTCTTACCAAGACCGTTGTAACCGAAACCGATACCACAGAACAAAGCAGTCAAGATGATGAAACCACCAAGTTGGACTGGCTTTCTACCGACAATGTCAAGGGTGGCAATGGAGAACCAGTAACCTGGCAAGGAACCGGCACAAATCAAGATCAAGTTACCAGCAGCAGTGTTGTACAACTTTTGGTAAACGGTACCGGAACCAGCATATCCAATGGCGTCCAAGATGACAGCGGTGTTCAAACCTAAACCGTAGAAAGCCACGTCCAACAAGAACCAAGAACCGGCGGTACCGAGCAAGATAGAACCGTACTTCCATTGACCGAAGTGAGCCATGAAATCCCTGAAGGAGGCCTTTGGTGGGGCAATATCTTGAGCAGCATCGTCGAGAACGGCTTCAACATCAGCGACCTTTTGGAGTTGGTCACTCTCGTTAACATCAAGGGAGTATCTTGGGGATTCAGCAATGGTCAATCTGTAGTACAAGGCGATGGCACCTGGGACACATCCGAATCCAACCAAAATTCTCCACATTTGGTCACAAGCCTTTTGACAAGCACCGACACATTGAGCACCGTTCTTGGCATGGTCCAAGTCACCCTTGTAAGCAGAGATCAAGACGATGGAAACAATACCGGCGAAAAGTTGACCCAAACCTTGGTTGGAGAAAACGGCAGCCATGATGGCACCTCTCCACTTGGTGGTGGAGAATTCGGAGGAGATAATGGAGGACAATGGGTAGTCACCACCGATACCAATACCCATGATGATTCTGAAGGTGGCCAAGATGGCGGCGAAGTTAATAGCTGGGGAGTGACCTAAGGTACATTGGAAGATGGTAGCGAAAATCATGATAATCAATTCCAAACCATAGATCTTCTTTCTACCGACCATATCGGCGAAAGTACCGAAACCGACTTGACCGATAACGGTACCAACGGAGGTGGAAACCTTCAAAAGGGTGGTGGTGGAGTCTGGAATCTTACCTTGCCAGTAGACGTAGGACATCATGGTGATACCCAAGTTGATAGCGAAGATATCGTAAGAGTCAGTCATGAAACCGACACCGGCAATCATGATCATCTTCATTTGGGTCCAACCGAAACCAGCATTGTCAATTTCTTCCAAAGCCAATCTTCTTCTCTCTAAAGGATCCTCAATGTGAGCAAACTTGCCAACATAGTCCTTGAAGGCGGTCTTACCACCAGAGTTGTTCTCTTGGTGAACTGGGGATTCGATTTCAGCCATTGTTGTGAGTGATGGGATGTTGTAGAATGAAGAATAAACCAGCGGGCCTGGATGCTTTTATACTGGGGCTGCTTGATAGCGGCCCACCTGCCACTGTCTCTTTAGTGTATTATTAGGAAAAGAAATGGGATCTCGTGGGTCCCAAAAAATAAGCGTATTTAGCGGGTTTGTGACATGCAGCGGCGTTTTGCATGAATTATGCAGCCGTTTCTCACAGGATCTATGGCCTAAACGGGAACGGGTGGAGGCAGGTCTCAAAGGCCTGACTGGGCCCCAACTAAAGTGGCGGCTAAACCGCGCCAGAGAATCGTGAAAGCCTGGGGATTTGGCCACGATGCCGGTGGCGCCACGGGGATGTGGCATGTGTAATATGGGCCCGATAACTCTACCCCAAGCCAAAGGGACGGTGGCATGGCCAGCGGTGATGGGGCGATGGCGCATGAGATTTTGGGTGCGATAGCAGACTGCAGCACCCACGTGTGTCAATTTTTGCAGCTGTTGCCCACGTTGGCGGTGCGCGCACGCCCCACGTGGAGGGCGTTTGTGGAAGGAGGTCACAAGAGATTAGGGAGCGGTCTGGGCCAGCAGAACCCTGGGCGAAGTGACAGCTACCGGCACCCGCCAGCCCAGGACCGTAGCTGGCCCTCTGTTTGCCAGAGCCATTGGCGTTGGCGTTCCAGCGCTTCTGGGGCAGCACTCCAGGCTGCCCCACCGGAAGATCTGGTGCCGGGGGCCAGGGAGCCCCCAAACGTGCGCACGGCTGCCATGACTGGATGTCGCGATGTCGCGCTAGCCGTTCCTGGCGGCACGTGCCGGCGCTGCATGCTGCAGCTATTTACGGCGTTGGCGAAGATCTGGCCCAAGCGACCGGGAAACAATACGAATGGACGGGGCGAACGCCTAAACAAACCGACCGATCGGATTCATCGTCCATCGACGCAGTCACACATTGATCCGGTAGTAAGGCCCGCAGCCCATTAGGCCCGTTTGGGCGCGGGTGGTGGTGAAAAGGCCCTCCGGCCATGGCCAGTGGCCGAGTGGCATCGGGTGCGGGACTCGCTGCACCTCCCACATGGTGCATAACGGATAAGTGCATTTTTTGATTTGCACCCAATTTACGATGACAAATCCAACCACCTGGTGGTTGGATATGGGACGCGACCAGGCAGGCCCCAACGTGGATGGAGGCCACGGAAGGAGAGAACGGCGGAACTTGAGGTCAGCCCGATGCGTTTGAGGAGGGTGCGGAAGAAAGTGCTACATCAGAGAAGCGCACGAGCAAAGAAGCAGGGAAGGAAAGAAGGAAAGAACAAGTTGCCGAAGGAAATGATTCGGTGATGACGGCCGTTGGCAAGAAAATCCACCGGAAAATAGTCTTTGATCAGAGAACTTGGCAGGGTTTGGAGGTTTTGACACCCTTGGCAGGAACTTAGTGATGGTTTCAATAGGTTTCTAGTGCCAAGAAG
This sequence comes from Suhomyces yuchorum, assembly GCA_030571845.1. Taxonomy (NCBI): domain Eukaryota; kingdom Fungi; phylum Ascomycota; class Pichiomycetes; order Serinales; family Debaryomycetaceae; genus Suhomyces; species Suhomyces yuchorum. Next base: position 34,131 of record JAJLYW010000042.1, read on the forward strand.
AGAGGGAATAGCAGAAACCGGCGTCAAATATGGCCCAGAGGGGTGCCCCGGGAGCTGAACTCGGTTAGAGACAAGATCTGGGGAGCAAAAATTTATGCCATGTTTTTTAGCGGATTTGGTGCAGGTTGCGGTGAACTGAGACGGTATGGAGCAGTCTATGGGAACGGATTTCTTCCTCCTATAGACCCCCTTCGACGAGCCACGTCTCTCCTACCAACCTTGGATAGTTTTCAAAGGAGAATCAATATCTAGAGGCAATTGGAGAAGCAACGCTTTGAACCGAAAGTTCTGGTGAAAGATCGCATCAGAATCCAGAATAACTATTCTACAGAGGTGGAATCATACGCATGTGGAAAGTACTGGAGCCACAAGCTGTTCACCAAGGTTATCAATCTTTCTGAAAGGAGGTCATGCCGATTCCGTCCCACCTTTCAAAATTCAGGTATCATGGGTGGTCCTCAATGCACCATTGACTATGGAAACTGGATTCCCACCTTTCCAAATGGTGAAATTGGAATCGTTATGGGCTCAAAGAGTGGAGCAGAACACACATATGCGGCGGTGCTTGTTTTCATCAATGATCAGAACACACCGATATGGCGGTGCTTATTTCATCCTTGAAAAGAACGTTTCCAGTCATTTCCAGTATATTTTCCAACTGTGGTCACCAGACTGGTACCATCCTTTCCACCAAAAATCTGTAGAATTTCTGGCTATGGCCCACGAATGTACCCACACTTATTTAACCCGTAGAAACCAAGACAAAGCATCAATAGGAACTATTGGGTTAGTGATTAATACTTTCAATCTACACCATGTGCTACAGTTTTCAGGATTCTTCACTAGTCCAAGAGCGGATCAGATTGCTCTTGTCATGGAGAAGCACTTCTGGAATATCTACCATTTCTGCTAACCGTCGCTGACCCCTCTATCTTTCCCAAAGGGCTCTTCACCCCAAGGTCCCCACTATTCGTTACCCTCTTCGTTTCTCCCACACTTCCTCTAGTGGGTGATTCTCCACTCGCAGTGCCAATTCGCACCCATTTCCATCCACCAAGAGCTCTCCACCCCCAACTCCCCGAGTTTCCGCCGAATCGCTTACAAATGCGACCTTCCACAATGCCCACACCACCACATCACCCACATATGCCCGCAATGCCACCCACAACCCCCTTCGAAGGGTTTATTCACCCCCTACCGAACCCCGGCATTCCCCTCCAGCAGATCCAGCTTATCGCATCGCGCTATGAGCACGGCCCCGCGACATTTTTCGTGCAGGACGGTAAGGCACAATAGAGGCCCACGGGGTACCACCACCATCTGATACACTCCTCCTCTCCTCCAGCCTCTAAATGCTTGGCGGAGGATCACCCAGTCTACATCCACAAGAAATGCTCCAAATCTGCCCAGCCAAAGTGTCCCCGGGCCAGTACTACGGGTTGGGGACTCACCATGTCATCGCTCTGCAGGGTTGACACAGCCAAGGAGCCAAGGAGCCAAGCAACTACCATGGAAGACAGGTTGGTCGCTAACATGCACGTAAGGCGAACAAGTAGAATGGTCACACGAGTCAAGAAATGGTCAGTTGACAGGACTTGGAAGGCCAAGGGCAAGGGCCAATGGCACCGCATGCCGACTGAAAAACCCATCACAATCGGTGCTAGGAGGCATGCGAGTAGATGCGACTAGTGGCTCTGGGGACAGGATCGCGGAACAGAGGAACCAATGCCGCGGTGGCCCCGTGGTACCAGCAATGTAACCGCCCCCGTGGGCACCAGGGCGGAGGTAGGTGGAGGGATGGGCCGGAGAAGACCGCACACGACCACCGGAGTTGGTAGGCGCACCATATGGTAGGCGCACGAGGGGGCACATGGCGGTTGTAGTCACACGAGCGAAGCAGGTCGCAAAAGCGGACACTGAATGCGACACAGGATGCGACACCACTTGCGACACCAATCGCGACACCAATCGCGACACCACTCGCGACACCACTCGCGACACCACTCGCGACACCACTCGCGACACCACTCGCGACACCACTCGCGACACCACCCAACACCAAGTGGGTCCCACACTTGCATGCAACCTGGCCCCTGGCGCACGACAGCCCGCAGCACGTGACGCAACAGCGTGTCACCACAACACTACAAATCAACACAGGAACTCAGTCCTCCCAATATCCGAAATGGTCAGCACCAGACAGCTCAGAGCCATCGGAGTTTCCACGGTCATCATCGTGTTGGTGCTCGTCTTGTACAGAAGCAATGCCCAGTCCCACGTGACCATCTCGTCCGCCGCTCCCAACGCCGGCACCGATGCCAGCGCTCTCATAGCCAACACCAACGACGACAAGCTTGACGCCGCCATCAACCACGAAATCGCCAAACAGAACGCAGTGGATCCTGCTGCCGTGGGCGCCAAGGAACCGGCCAAGTTTGGATCGAAAAAAACCGATAAATCGGGGCTGAACGTCGACCCCATTCCCGATGACAAGAAGGACGATGCCATTAGTAATACCAAGATGGATCCCAGCGACCCCAACTCGCCCACCATCTTCAACCCAGCAGAGGAGTTGTTGCAGATCAGAGCCCTCGCCCCCATCATCATCTTCTCCAAAACATATTGTCCCTACTCCAAGAAACTCAAGAAACTCTTGAACGATAACTACCAGATCACCCCTGCCCCCACGGTTGTCGAGCTTGACAAGCACGCCCACGGCGAGGAGTTGCAAGCACACTTGGGTGAGGTCACCAGCAGAAGAACCGTGCCCAACGTGTTGGTGGGTGTCTCGCTGGTCAGCAGAGGAGGAGCAGACGACTTCGTCAAGATGCATCAGGAAGGCACACTTTTGACCTTGCTTCAAGAATGGGGCGGCAAGACCCTTAGTGTACGCAAGGTGGACGCTCCTTCCAACATGTGACACCGAACATCCATATAGCATTGTATCTTACGAACTATTAAAATACCTAGATATCTTTGTCCGTGACTCTCATGCATCGATATACATTTCATCTACAGTTTCCATAGTATAATTACATATTAAGCTCCGTGGTGTCGGTGACCCCACCGCCTTACATACCTCTAACTAATGTAACATTAAAGATACCCTAATAAAACATATTTACGTATATTAGTTACCAAGGCACTTAGAACTTGGTGAATTGCTTGGACTTGGAAGCAGAGACGGCAACCTTCAAGACGTTGAATCTAACGGTCTTGGAGATTGGTCTACATTGACCAACAGTGACAACATCACCTTCTTGAACACGGAAAGCTGGGGAAACGTGAGCAGCGACGTTCTTGTGTCTCTTCTCGTATCTGTTGTATTTTGGAACGTAGTGCAAGTAGTCTCTTCTGATGATGATGGTTCTGTGCATCTTGGTGGAAACAACAGTACCGGTCAAGATCTTACCTCTGATGGAGACAGTACCGACGAATGGACACTTCTTGTCAATGTAGGTACCTTCAATGGCGTTCTTTGGGGTCTTGAATCCCAAACCAACATCCTTATACCATCTCTTGGTCTTTCTGTTAGCCTTAGCCTTTGGGTTGGTGAAGATGTGTGGTTGCTAGAAGTTAGTATGGAGTCGGGCATGCGATGTCAGAGTGTCTTGGATATCCATGAGATGTGGGCCGCCGAATAAAGCTACCGCCTGGATTTTTGGAGTGGAGGATCTTGTGGACACGGCCGTGGCCACTGGATATGTTGGTGGTTGTTACCGGGGGCGGATAATCTCGTGGATGAGGCGGTATTCACGGTGTTGACCACCTTCATGGAATCTTCAACTGAGCTCCGGAAACATCATTAATTGAGACTGTGATCCACCGCCCATGCGCTGGACATGTCGGGGACGGGTCTATCCACCATTACAAACCTTTTGGAAAGCTCTTTCAGATTGAACAGTTAATTCAGTAGCCATCTTGTCTTACTTGGTAAACTAAAGTTGAACAAAGTAGTATGAAAATTTTTTTAATGGTGGTTTTTTCAGTGCGTATGGTGGGAGAGTGCGGGCGCGATGGTAAGGGTACGGACGTGCACCGGCTAGGGCACAAGCCCCATGGAGTCACGTGGCAACACCCAAGAGAGTGTTTCGCACTGATGGGACAGGTATGGGTGATTAGGTAATCAAAGGCTACTTGGAGGAGACAGGGTACGAGTGGAGCAGTTGGAGAGCAGTTGGAGAGTAGACGGAGAGCAGAAGAAGCGCAGAAGGCGGAATTGTGGGAATGCAAATTCGAAGCATTTTCATGAGGCGAATTGGAGTGGAGGCACCAATTGAGGTTTGTGGGGGCCACACTAATTCTGATTAGCGTGGGATCGATTGGGTCTTGAAGGTACGCTAAAATGATTTGCAAGTATGTGTGGCCCGGAAGGTGATGGGCCATCCAATGCCATTGAAAGTTTATCAATGTGGAGGAACAAAACACAACTTGTGTAACCTTCTAGGGCAATTGTTGGACACCAGTCAAAGGCAACTAGTTCAGTAGTTGGATTGGGTGCGAATAGTAGAATAACATGTGGATTCTTCAAACCCATAGAGAGAGATTCCAAGTCGTTCACAAGTAACACCAGCACGACCTTAGTCCTACACCAAGAGTAATGGTTGAACGATGGTCCGGTGGATGGGAGCAACGCCTCTCCTTAGAGTAGAAGGTGGGTAGCTCGTGATTTGGGTGCAACCCAAATTTCTGCAACCCCCAAAAGACTTCCACAACCACATGGACACTGAACGGGACGTTTTAGCGGGAATCGCTGATGGTTGGACTCTAGCTACAGACTCCACCGTAATCCAGCCTTAACTAGTCTAGCATCTTCATCCTCTTATTCTGTAATAGCTGTAGAGCTATATACCTGAAATCAGCCAACCACTACCAGGGAACGGTTGAACAGAAACACCTCCGGCATTGACGTCATTGAACCTCTTGAACCACATACACGAAGAAGCGCCATCCCATCCAAACCACAGCTTCCAGCTTCCATCTTCAATTGTAGATTCGCTGGCAATCGGCATTCTAAAGAGGCTCCCGGCCAAGTCCTTCTCTCGGTAGCCTGGCAAGTTACACCCACACCTAACACCTAGCGCGAAGTATGTGTATTTCTCTCGCCAGAGAATGTCCTTACCGGGGCATTCTCCCTCCACACCTCCCTAAATCTCTTTTCGTAGTGCGAATGCTGCGATCGTGGTGCGAGCTTGCTGGGGAGGGTCACTTCCTCCGCCGGAGCTCGCGCCTCCCATATCAAACATCTGTGCACACAAACATTCCCTACTAATGTTATGAATCCCAATACCGGCCATGCCTATGTCCTTCCCAAGGTCAGTAGAGTCGGCTCATCGCACATTTACGACCACAGTGCCAGTTTCGGTAATGACTCCATGTACAACACCACCAGAACGGTGAGCTCCTCTTCCACTTCCATGATGAGCACTCCCAGCAACAACATCCGAAGGCTCCAACGCCAGCAGTTTGTTCCAGCAGACCCAACCACACACAAACAGCCCCAGTATCCCATCAAGAAGCCGTTGGCGCAGAAGTCGTCCAAGAACGGCCGGCTCATCCAAAGCAAGCTCCTCAACCTCCAGTCCCTGAAGAGGGTCAGCAACAAGGAAAACGACAACCAGTTTGTGGAGGAGGAAATGGACCCCAACCACCCCAACCACTCTGTTCCGAGCTTCATACTCCACAAACCCATCAACATGAGCAGCTACGACTACTCGGTGTTTACAAACTACCCCAACGGAGAGGATTTGCAGCATGGGAACCTTCTTCCTCCGGCGGTGAAGGAATCGCAAGTCAAAGCATGGGAGTCAGCGGAGAAAATCAGCCGAAACATCATCTTTGGCGATCTCAGCGACGATGATGACGACTTGGAGTCCGACAAGGATGAGGAGTCCACCAACGCCAGAAATATCATTACTGCGATTCCCGGTTACAGCAAAGAAGAATTGGACATTATCCAGACGGTCTACAACGAGATACAGCTTAAGAAAAACGTGCCCATGAGTATCGTTTCCACCGAGGAGAAGAGGAAATTGTACGAATTAAAGAAGAAGTTACTGGCTACGCACGATCGAATGTACTCACAAGCTCACACAATCTCAACCAAGAGACAGGTACAGGTAACCCAAAAGAAAGAGCTTTTAAACCAAATCTTTGGCTATGCCAATAATTTGAACCGTGACTATGTCACCAACAATTCGTTATATTCTGCATTGGATAATTCCTCTAACATACAAAAAACCTTTCACGAGGATAAGGAAGAGATCTCGTCATTGCTAGCCGAAGATGCAGCCTTCAACACCGCACTTATGGAAACTTCGCAACGTTTCACCGCCTCCAATGCTCGGGGAGCAGACGTGAACATCCATTCAAATGAAGAAGAAGAATCGTTTGATTACGATAACTTTCAAAAAATGGTAAAGCAACATCTCGACCAGATCTACTCTGGCTGCGCAGACCCTAACGATTCGTTTCAGCAGCCGCTCGAGCCCGAAGATCTCAATTCCAACGGTGAGCTCCAGCAGTTCACCTTGTCTTATTTGAGAAGATGCATCAAGGAAGAAGGGGAGCTATAACTACCACTATTCTTAATATTCAATTCTACTGTACACTAGCAAAATTCAAAAACTCGTGTCTCGGAAACACGCTATTTAATAAGGATTCTTCCGTAGCCTTCACCACTCAGATCAGGTTCTCGGGAAAGACGAATCTGATGCATCTGATCGATCTTATGTCCCAGCAAGGCTTTGTGAGACCGCTCACGTGCAGTTGCGACTACAAGCTTGATTTGGGACCACCTAACCGGAACGATTATGTCATTTTCAAACTTCCCATTCACAGAGCTGCTCACCACTCTCGATATAGTCAAGCACCTCGTTTTTAGCCAAGCCCTCTGGTAGCAGAAACCAGTACAGCCAATTACATCCATACCGTCGCATCACGTGTATACCCCACAATAAGCACGTGCCGCCCAGTGATTAGAAATTATTGGGCTCTAGAGCGACCATTGAAAATGATAACTAATCCATCAAGGCTTCTACTTAGACAGACCTCGGCCCGGTTACAATCAATTAACAGACACTTAACGAGCTCAGCAACTTCAATGGCTCCAATCACTCAAAAGAAGTACGATTACTTGGTCATCGGTGGTGGCTCTGGAGGTGTTGCCTCCGCCAGAAGAGCCTCCAAACATGGCGCTAAGGTTTTGTTGATCGAAGCAAAGTTCAACAAGTTGGGAGGTACCTGTGTCAATGTTGGCTGTGTGCCAAAGAAGGTGATGTGGTACGCTGCAGACAATGCCCACAAGAAGGAGCATTTGAAGGCTTATGGCTTGTCCGATGAGCAACTCGAAGTCAAGTACGGAGACTTCAATTGGGGAGGAATCAAGGAGAAGAGAGACGCATACGTTAAGAGATTGAACGGAATCTACGAGAGAAACTTGCAAAAGGAAGGTGTGGACTACCTTTTTGGTAGAGCCCAGTTCGTTAACTCTGCCGGTGATGTCGAGGTGACCTTGAGTGGCGACCAAGAAATCAAGTTCTTGGAGGACGGAAAGACCTTCAAGAAGGATGAAAAGCTCGTTTTCTCAGCCGAACACATTTTGATTGCCACCGGTGGTGCCCCAATTCTTCCACCTGATGTTCCAGGTGCCCACTTGGGAGTCACTTCTGATGGTTTCTTCGAGTTGGAAAAGCAACCAAAGACCGTCGCCGTCGTTGGAGCTGGTTACATCGGTGTTGAATTATCTGGTGTTTTCCAAAGTTTGGGATCTGAGACCCACTTGGTCATTAGAGGTGATACCGTTTTGAGAAGCTTCGATGACATCATCCAAAATACTATCACTGATCACTACTCCGACAAGTTGGGAGTCAACGTGATAAAGCAATCTGGAAGTGTCAGCAAGGTTGAGGGAAGCAAGGATGGTAAGAAGACCGTTCACTTGGGTAATGGTCAAGTCTTGGAAGTCGATGAATTGGTCTGGACTGTTGGTAGATTCGGATTGATCGATATTGGCTTGGACTTGGTGGACATCAACGTTAACAACAAGGGCCAAATCGTCACCGACGAATTCCAACAAACCTCTCACCCAAAGATTTACTCTCTTGGTGATGTTGTCGGTAAGGTTGAATTGACACCAGTTGCAATCGCTGCTGGTCGTAAGTTATCCAACAGATTATTCTCTGGAAAGCCTGAGTTTGCCGAGGACAAGTTGGACTACGAAAACATCCCATCTGTTATTTTCTCTCACCCAGAAGCCGGATCCATTGGTTTAAGCACAGCTGAAGCCATTAAGAAGTACGGAGAGGAGAACATCAAGGTCTACAACTCCAAGTTCACCGGTATGTACTATGCCATGATGGACTCCGATGACTTGAAGTCCCCTACCGCCTACAGAATGGTTTGTGCCGGTAAGGAAGAGAAGGTTGTTGGTCTTCATATTGTTGGAGATTACAGTGCTGAAATCTTGCAAGGTTTCGGTGTTGCCATCAAGATGGGTGCCACCAAGAAGGACTTTGACAACTGTGTGGCTATCCACCCAACCTCTGCTGAAGAATTGGTCACTATGACTTAGATTTAAGCGAAGGTATCTCGTTTATGAATTGTATAGATTAATCGATTAATGTGTTAGGGCATGTATATTTGATGAAGGATGTATCCTAATTAGTTGCCGGTTCTATGGTACACTTTAGATTAGATTGCAGGGTTCAGATATGCAAAGGATTCCGTCCATTCCATGAGGAGGTTAGCGGGTTTGGCGAGAGCCTAGCCTGCCGGAGACCTTGATCGTAGTCAGCATTCCCAAGTCGATCCTATTGTAGTTGAAGCAAAGGAAATTGCCACGGCAAACCGTAGAAACAAAGCTCCCTAGGGTTGGTTCTGGTTTGACCGAAACCACCGACTCCTTCCAGGGAATGGCAAAGGTCTGAGCGAATTAGCTTGCGTAGCAACCAGTAATATTGGCCGCTATTGTAACTGCTCCCTTAGCGAGATCTGCGGCGAGCGACTCACATGAGAAGGAATGCCTTTCATATCCTGGTCCACAAATATTATTAGTGGAATGATCAATAGACTGGGCGGACCACCATGGCGACGCCAGCGTCTGGATGCTTAATGCTTCGCTCTCTTTGGTGGTGGTCCCCGGACGGGTGGTCTAGGCTTGTCCCCCGGCTTCATGAAAAACATTGGGGCGTTCCGCAAAATATCAGGCACGCTAACGAAGCGTATCATGGAGCCACGTACAAATACCTGGTTCATGTGCGACGTAACCCCCGTTCTGCCCTTGGTGATGACAACGTCGTACAATGACAAGTTCATATTGTCCTCGTTCTCCAATAACTTTCCTCTGTAGGTGTCTCCGTTGGTGAGCTCGATGGAGATGATGTGGCCTTGGGCCTCGTTCAAGAGCCTGACTGGAATTCCCGCTGACATCTGATTGGGGACAAGAAGAGGTCGATGGCGGGTGTGGATGAATGAGGAGGTTTGAGGCGACGTAGGCTCCTACTTTGGTTGTTCTCTTTGTTACCGGACTTGACTACCAATGGTTGGGAACTGCTCACCAAGCTAAAATTTGTTCTTAAGCGGTAGGCGCACTACTGGAGTTAAGGGACATAAGACTAAGGGGAAGGACCCATGACCGACCCTTATATCAAAAATTGACAACCATCAGGTCATTTCGAGAAGGCCGGACTAGCACAGATACCCCCGAACCACAGGCAATTCCGAGATGGCTGACGAAAAGCGAGGACCTCCTCTGAAACAACGTAAGAGAGTGCCGTTGGCGTGCTTGATATGCAAGAAGCGGAAGGTCAAGTGTGACAAGCAGAGACCCTCATGTTCTGAATGTATTCGGAATGGTGTGGCCCACCTCTGTGAGTACTTGGAGCCTGCCTGGTCCTCCGAAATCACGTTGAAGAAGGAGCACGAAAGAGTGGAGGATACGGAGGAGTACAAACAGCTCCAGGCACTCCACAACAAATTGGCCTTCAGCCAGAGGCAAGAAATCGAGGATCTCAGACGTCAGTTGTCGGTGATCCAGCAGCTTTCGCCTTCGTCCAAGCTAGAGATGGCCACGGAGCACCAACTCCCCGTCACTATTCTCAATAAGTTGAACCCTTCCAATACCAACAGTAAGAAGAACTTCATGATCATGGACGATCATAACTACTCATTTGTGTCGAACCAGACCAAATCAACCTATACCGATATATTCAACTGGATCAACTTGATCAAACTCGACCCCCAATTGACCTCGCTATGGTTTAAAATCACCAACTTGCAGAAAATCTATCACACTTACAAGATGAACCTATTGATAGAAAACAAGGGCGTCCCCAAATCGAGGAGCCCCGGAAAAAAATCCGACTATAAAATTAACGAAATTGACTTCACTTATTCTGTCCAGTCCCCCAACTTTCCCAAATCGGAACCACCTGCAACTTCCAATCATCGTTGCCCGGTGATTGAATGTGACTTCAATTTTATGAATGAAGATCAAGATAGATCTACCCCATCTAGATCTTCTTCTCCTTACCCGTTGGGTCAATACGATGCTCTCAAAATCAAACCCGAAAATTACGATTATGACCAGGCCGATATGTCGGCAAGAGGGAAGAAAATAATGATAAGCATTCAAAGTATGTGGGACGGCATACTAAACCATGTTAAAGGTTCCGAACCTTTGAATTACAAGCAAATTTATTTCTTGATGGATTTCTACTTCAACGATCTTTCGGTGGAATCGAAAAAGTTGGTTACATTTTACAAAATCGAAATTCAAAATACTGTAAAGAAGAATGGTGGCGCCATAGGTTTAAACTTACTGAACGACTTGAAAGCACCCACAACAATCCAACAACAGTCCGATCAAAGTTTGTTTGCTAGATTAATAACAAAAGGAGTCTATGTATGTTTCTTGGGTCTTATTATTGATGAAAGTTTGGAAATCTTGAGAATGAAACTAAAATCTAATATCAAAGATACAACAACTGAAAAATTCAGATTACTCTTTCCTGCTGAGATTGTTTATGCAGACGAAGTTCAAAAGAGTAGCCTCTTAAGTATAATTCTGGAATATTTATTACTGGAAAGGAGATTGATAATTGTGAATCCGGGCGCTGAACAAGAATTTGTGAATGGAGTGTTTAGTCCAATAAAATCACCACGTTTGCTCAATCCTCATAATGCTGCTCTCTCGCTATCCCATGTTGCTTGTTCCATTTTACTATTGAACAGACAGCTCTTGACATATAAGAGGGATGGTCAAATTTCAGATCTCAAGACTGGATTCACGTCATTATTTACTCACTTGGTATCTTCAGTAACGTCAGATACGAACCCCATAGAGTTTTGGAAAGATCCTAATTATATTTTTCTCAAAGACTCAAAAAGAAAGAACAAAGACTTGAAAGTACATGTTTGTTATGTGTGGACTGACTTGATTAGAATTACCAACTTGGTGACTTTTAGCTTCGTACCTCTCGTCAGACATTCACTGTATCTTGATGGGGTTGTACGTAAGTTTTATGCTAAAGTTGAAGAAGCAAGTATCAATGAAACACACGTCAATTACCTTCTTGATTTGAAATCTCACAAATATCACGAGCTTAGGTCTTTATTACAGGCACACAATTTAATTGCCCGAATTATATGTGCATTGTCATTCGGAATCTTGAATTATGGAGAAGTGAGATTGAATATCCTGGATTTGAAATCTTTGATCAAAAAATGTGACGACTGGGTTAGAGAGCTTGATCAAGGATTGAATATAGGTAGAGATGGAGGTGACAACGGTACTCTCTACATTTTGGACGCATCCCAGAACATCGACGAAATATTTGAAGGACCAGCTGCAGATAAGTCTTTAATGAGGACCAGATTGGGTTTAGCCACTTTTGTTAGAAAGTTTGAAATTTTTTCAATTTTTAATTATCTTCGTTATTTTATGAAGTACGTCATCTTGCTACAATGTGAAGCATCTGACGAAGAAGGATTAGTTCAATCTTTGCTTCCAAGTCTCTTTGTCGATCTTCACCATTTCATCATTCAAGTGAAGAAGCTTGACTTGGAAAATTTGAAGTTGTCGAGTTCCCAGTACGTATTGCTGGCAATCATTGAGATCTTGACTAGGGTAATTCAATTCGTGGTCGGGGTTTTGGTGAGAGTCAGAAGTGAGGCATCTGCTTCAAACGAGAGTTTACTTAGAAGACAACTCGATAGACTGAAAGCAGAACTTGACAAGGAATTACTTAGCAAGTTTGGATGCGAAGTGGAAGAGTTTATCAGTGTCAAGTTGGTAGGTGTTATAGAAGAAACTGTTGGTCTTTTAGAAACTCTCTTGATTGATAAAGATAAATCACAAAAATTGTCAAAGTTGTGGAAGTTTTACTTAACATTCATCACAAGCTCAAATAAAATGAATCTCATACATTCTAATGTTCCCGAATTCAAGGTTGACCTGGGTAATATTAAGGAATGCCCGGTGCTTTCGAATACTTCTCATGCTAATTTGCCCAAAAATGAATTTAAAAGATGTCCAATATCACAAATCACCACTCCAATGGACACAGATTTCTCGACAGACGAGCTTTCTCGTGGAAGTGGAAGATGTCCAGTGGCCCACGGAGGTCTGGCCACCATCAATGGATCAGGCAAGTGTCCCGTTGCTCATGGTCCGACCAAGAATGTGGGTATGTCAAATGCACGGAAATGTCCGGTCAACCATACAGGCTCGGCACCAATAGCACCAATTGCGGTGGCTGCAACGTCAGCTGGTGCCGGAAAATGCCCTGTGAATCACGAGGCGTTGTCTCTTACCAAATCCATGTCAAGTCCAACCTCGATGATGTCTCCCAGAACTGAACTGAAGAAGCGTAAGTGTCCATTCGACCATTCCAAGTGGAATAATTCCATGCTCGGTAAAGGTGTGGAGAGTAACATCAGAGGAAAGTTCGTGAAGGAATCACCAACAGTGTCCGCTCAGCCAAGCCCACCTGTGTTCAAGATATCTACGCCCAAGATCGAAGAGCTTATTCCCCAAGCTCCTATTATGAGCGCAGCCCCCATACCCCAGAAAACACCCGATATAATCGGCCAACTTCCTCCCAATGTATTTGCTGGAATGCCTGATAAGCTGGTCTTCAACGACTTCGACTTCGACTTTCTCCACAACGATTCTTTCTTCGATCAATTAAACTTCGGTGTTGGTTTGGATAACATGTCTATAGACGGTCTCTTCCAATGACCTGCAGGTGAATGATATGACGTATGATATATGACATAAGACTGCTGTAGATCCTCTTCTCAATCATCACGTGTGAACCCCCCAACAAACCGAGGTACTCACGTGCTAATAACAACCTTAGGAACTACCCCAGTCATCAACATGCTTCTAGCCAGGCCAGCGTTGAGGAGTTTGAGCTCCCCACTTCTGCCTACAAGATCTATTCTCAGAAATACCCGGTCGTTTTCGTCCAAACTTCCCCGTGAACCGAAGAAAAAGTCCAAATATACCTTCTTCAAGATCGGGATCGCCATCGGTCTCGGAGGGTCTGTGCTTTATGCCACCAACGATACCGCCAAACACATAGTGTTGACCACCAAAAGAGTGGGAATCGTCACGGCTGCCACCTTCAGATGTTTTTCGTTGTACAAGGATGTGCTTGGGAAAGAGTTTGAGAACAAGCAAGATAGAACTGAGGCCTTGAACAAAACCCATAAAAAGGCAGCAGAGATTACTCTTCTGGCGCTCGAGAAGAACGGAGGAATCTACATCAAGCTCGGACAGCACATCACAGCATTAACCTACTTGTTGCCACCAGAATGGACCGAAACCATGGTGCCCTTGCAAGACAAGTGTCCCCGCTCATCCCTCGAGGATATCCAGCAGCTATTCGTGAAGGATTTGGGCATGCCCATGGACGACTTGTTTAGCAGTTTTGATTCTGAGCCGGTCGGTGTGGCCTCGTTGGCGCAAGTCCATACCGCTACATTGAAGGAGACCGGAGAAAGAGTTGCTGTCAAAATCCAGCATCCTTCCTTACAAGAGTTTGTTCCCTTGGACATTTTTCTTACAAAAACGGTGTTCAACTTGATGTACAAGTTTTTCCCAGAGTATCCTTTGACGTGGTTGGGCGAAGAAATGCAAGCATCGATCTACGTGGAGCTAGACTTCACCAAAGAGGCCGAAAATGCCTTGAAAACTGCTCAATACTTCAAGAAGTTCCGCAAAGAAACTGCGTTACGTATTCCCGAAATCGTCACTGCTCAGCGGAGAATCTTGATTATGGAATACGTGGGTGGCTCCAGATTGGACAACCTTGCTTACTTGAAGAAGCACAATATCCAGGCATCAGAAGTATCTTCGTGCTTGTCCCATATATTCAACAATATGATTTTCACCCCCGAGGTGGGTTTACATTGTGATCCACACGGTGGAAATTTGGCAATAAGAAGCGTGGATAAAAGGGAGTCAGGAAATGGACACAACTTCGAGATTATTCTTTATGACCACGGACTTTACAGACAGATTCCATTACAAATGAAGAGAGATTACTCGCACTTCTGGCTTTCTGTGTTGGATAATGATATTCCAAAGATGAAAGAATATGCCCAGAAGGTAGCTGGGATCGAAGGGGATCAAAAGTTCCGGATTTTTGCAGCTGCAATCACCGGACGAGCACCAGATAACGCATTGAACTATGATATTTCGAAAGCGAGATCGAAGGATGAAATCAAAAACATTCAGAGTCAAATTCTGTCTACTGATGGTATATTAGAAGATTTGATGTATATATTAAGTTCGATGCCCAGAATTGTGCTATTGATTCTCAAGACAAATGATTTAACCAGAAATTTGGATGAGAGTTTGAATAATCCATTGGGACCGGAGAGAACGTTCTTGATTATGGCAAATTACTGTGCAAAGGTGGTTTATGACGAGGCCAAGGAGAGAATCACCAACACATACTCGGGGTTCTCCCTTGCAGGAACTAGAGAATCCATCCGGGCATGGTGGATGTACCACAAAAGAATCAGTACATTGTACGTGTATGATTTCATCATGATGTTGAGGAACCTCCGTCAAGCGTTGAGATCGTGAGATCACTTGTATATATGGCAAACAGACTAGAGGTTATTTCGTGTAGTGAACAAGCACCTGATCATACTTTATCAACCGAGATCCTTTCTGATTTTGTCTAGCAAATTGTTGATACGGGGGCCCATCAAAGGTTGGCCGGATCTGGTAGTTTGGGAGAGTCTCAACTTCTTCAATTCCCTTTCCTTATCCTTCTTTGCGATGCTCTTTCTTTTATCTTGAATTTGGGTCAATTTGGCCTTTCTCTTTTCCTCCTTTCTTTCTTTGGCAATGCGGGCACGTTCCCCATAGGTCATAGTGGGTTTTTCCTTTTTGGTGTCATCTTTAGCTTCTTCCTTTGCGGGGACCTGCTCACCTTCCTTTTCCAATAACTTGAAGTATTCCTTTCTCAAACGGGCCCTGTGAGTCAAGGCCTTCTTGATGTCTCTGGACTTGGTCTCCCTGCGATCAAGGTGCTTTCCGTGGGGTGGCATCGTTATGGGTGGTAGAGTAGTAGAGGTGAAAAGGAGATGACTTGTAATCGCATCACGTGGGACACCTCTAATCACAATCACGTGAATATTTCGGTCACGTGACAGAGGCTCAAAGAGGTGAGCACCAGGGTACTCGATAAGCTGTTCCAGGCCCACGATCTGTTGATAGTGACGGCGGTGACATTTCCCGGCCATCCCCTTCGAAATGGTCCCTTTTACAGTCCCGCTGACTGGAGCACTCCATGAAATCCACTGGTGATGCCCCTAGCGAATCTAGATCGTTTCTGGCGGTGAATTTGCTGCACTGTGTGTTCTTTTCTGGAACATCTTCACCGGCAGCTGGTTCTATTTGTCTGTTTGTTCTCGGTACGATTTCTGCGCCTCTCGCTATTTTCCCGCGACATGTGAGCCCCGCGTCCCCAGAGGGCCCACAATCCCAACCCACTAAGTACGCGCGACCAATCCACCAGTTCTACCAATACTTCAGCATGTCCAAGCTACCGTACCAGGCGGTGCCCAGCGGGCCCGAATCGCCGAGTAGGACCTCGGGATCGACGTCGCCAAAGCCCTCAGAGACCGAGCAGCCATTGAACCCGGAGGAATTCGAGTTGGAACCCATCGACTCGCTAGACTATGAAACTCAGGCACAAGACCCCGACCAGGAGGAAGGGTCTTCCAGCATGCGAATGGCGTTCATGAACATGGCCAACTCTATCTTGGGCGCAGGGATCATCGGCCAGCCATTTGCCTTCAAGAACAGCGGCCTTGTGGGCGGGTTTGTGGTGATGATCTTGCTCACCCTCCTCATAGACTGGACCCTTCGATTGATCGTCATCAACGCCAACATGTCCCAAACACGGTCGTACCAGGACACGGTGCACGCGTGCTTCGGCAAGTGGGGCCGGGTGCTCCTCTTGGTCAGCATCAGCAGCTTCGCCTACGGCGGCTGTATGGCGTTCTGCGTCATCATTGGCGACACCATTCCCCATGTGTTGAAGGCCTTCATCCCGCGGAGCATCACCGACCCCGGAACCGTGTTGGGGTGGCTCTTCAGCAGAAACGCCATCATCGTGGTGTTCACCACGTGTATATCCTACCCGTTGTCATTGAACAGAGACATCTCGAATTTGGCCAAGGCCTCGGGATTCGCATTGGTGGGTATGTTGATCATCGTGGTGCTCACCGTGGCCCGTGCCCCGTTCATCACGCCGGAGTTGAAGGCAAGCTTGACCAAATCAGAGTGGACAGTCAACTCCAACATTTTCCAGGGTATTTCCGTGATTTCCTTTGCATTGGTGTGTCACCACAACACCATCTTTATCTACAATTCCATGCGGAACGCCAGCATGGAGAAATTCAGTCGCTTGACCCACATCGCATGTGCTGTTTCCATGGTGTGCTGCATGATTATGGGGGTCAACGGGCTTCTTCAGTTCGGTGATAAAACTAAGGGTAACGTGCTCAACAACTTTAAAAGTGACGACAATTGGATCAATGTGGCCCGTTTCTGCTTCGGTCTCAACATGATGACTACATTTCCCTTGGAAATCTTTGTCGTGAGAGATGTGTTGAAGGATTTTGTGTTGGCGGGCGAAGGCTCGGGCGGAAGCACCTCACACTTGGAATTGAGTTCCAAGCAACACTTTTTTGTTACTACCTTCCTCGTCTTCAGTACCATGGCAGTTTCGCTTTTTACGTGTAATCTCGGAATAATATTGGAATTAATTGGGGCAACCTCGGCGTCATTGATGGCATACATAATTCCTCCAATGTGCTACTTGAAGTTATCGTGGGACAAAGCAGATTTCAAAAATCTGGACCCAGCAGAAAAGAAAAAGTTTATTATCCAAAAAGCATTGCCTAGCATTGCATGTGTGGTGTTTGGCTTCCTTGTTATGATCATAAGTTCCATAGGAAGCATCAAATCCAGTATGAAAGGTGGAACAGACGGCCACTGTGTTGAAGGTTAGAACCTTTATGGACAACTTATTCTACCAACTTCAATTATATAAGTGGGACATTTAGTGTAGTTTAGCGAAAAAATTATTTTAATAGAACGAAGTAAAGCATATAATCAAGTACAATCAACCTAAGTATTTAATTTTTTTCTTACAGTTTCTGAATATCGGAGACTCTCTTGCTTTACATGTAGAAATCTGAGCTTCTAAGCATGAAATTCTATATAATTGAATATTTAATCAAACTTCAACTTAAATTAGTAACAGAGTTGGATATTTACATTGAATCATTCCTCTTCTTCGTCATCACTTACAATAACTCTCCTCTTTCTTGCGGGGGCTACCACGTTCGAATCAGCAGGCCTTTTGGAGCCCATGGATTCTTCATTCTCTGATCTATCTTCTACCAGTTCATCATCAGCCATATCAACTTCCGATTCTGAATCGCTGGTGTCTATTCCTTGAGAAATCTTTGGTTCTTGAGATTGTTGTGCTGGAGTCTCGTCTTCCGATTCAACGGCACTGGCCTGGATATCCTGTGACATTACAGGATCCTGTGAAAGTTGTGAGACTTGTGAGACTTGGGTGTATGGTGTTTCGTCGTCAGATTCAACGAAAAGGGTTTTCTTAATAGCCATTGACACACTTTCGGCCGTTTCTTTTCCATTACTTGACTCCAACTTGGCCCACGCCTTTCGGAATTCTTGCAACTGTCTTGGATTAACAATGCCTCCAGATACATCTAACAATTGACGCAATCTTTCTTCTCTATCGAAAAATTGTGTTTCTTTCTCAACATCTGATTCATCATCAGACTCTTTGACGAACTCCGATGATTTGATTTGTTTCTGCAGACTTTCATCATCAGATGTAACGTTGAAAGATCTTGGTGGACGACGAGTGTGTAAAGTGTCTTTGGGTGGTTTCTTACTTCTTTCCGTTGACTTCTTTTTTACCGGTCCTTTTCTTCTTGCTTTACCTCTTTCAAGGCTGTCTGAACCCATCAGTCTTTCGAGCTCATCTAAACGATCTAATTCATTGAAATTGTTCCTTTCACCATTCAAATTGGGCTCTGTAACAAAGGCAATTGCATCATCATCTTCATCTTCATGCCTACCATTGTAGTCTATATCATTATCACCATAATTCTCACTATAGCTATCACGAGCTCTCATAAAGGATAAAGGATCTTTATCATCTTCAAACACTGCTGGTTGTTGCGAATTCCATTTTTTAATAAGGTCTAAGCATTCTCTGAAAGTTTCCGTGGTCACCAGTGCTGGAAGTTCACACTCTTCGTCCATTATAAAAGGAAGATCAAATCCAATAACATTCAAAATAAATCTGACAGTTCCAGAATTAATCATAGACCTCTTAAATTGCTTGGTAGGTTGAAGCACATTTGGGGTAGTTCCAATAACTCTTTCATCTATAATTCTTTCCATCTCTGCTATCAACCACTTTAAGAATAATTCTTTCTCCTCGATATGAAGTGAGCTCACCAATATCTTGAACTTTTCATCTAATGTCAAGTTTGGTCGTATAAATTCTAAGGCTTTGGCCAACCTTGGCTGGGATGATCCGCTGGAAGTTTCTGGCTTAATAAATAGCTCACCAGTAGCTAAATATGTTTTCGACTCGGCATCCTCGAACCTAGGGAATAAAATTTCAACAGGATTTGGAAATCTTGAGAATGCTACCTTAAACTTCTTCATAAAGTAGTAAATAAATTCCTCGACATGCCCACGAATGCTGGAACCTTTTGGTAGGTAATTTCTTAACTTATGAATAACATTCATAAAATCAAGTCGATATAAACCATTGAAATCCTTACGAACCACGAATAATCTATGGAAATATGTTAAGCATCTTTTGATCTCTTCATGGGTAAGATCTTCGTATCTTGAAAGGTATTCAATGTAAGTTGAGACAATGGAAGTTTGGAAAAACCGAATCTCAGTGGTGTTGAAGTCCAACTTCCGCTCTCTCTTGACTTGCACAATCCTTTCCTCAAAATCTTCGTCTGAATCATCTATAACATCCCTGAGCGAATCCTCCATATTCTTGTCGAGGTCGTTGACGCGCTTCTTATTTTGCTTCGCCTTCTTCCTCTTGGTTTGTATGTAAAGTTTTATATCTTCTTCAGAAAATACCTTGAAGGATTTCAAAATGATATGGACCACTGAAATAGCCACACTTAAATAGTCAGGTGAATGCTTTGATGCTGTTTGCGGTATTTGAATAATAATACTCAAGAAGTCATTGAAAGAAAATAATTTCCTTATGATTCCTTCAGCCAACTCTCTGTCCACTTCGTGTTGTGAATCACCATCTCCTTGCTTCTTTCCGAACAAAGATTGAGAAATTTCTAGAAGCTCTCTGAAACAGATCATGGCTGCGTGTAATGAATTCCATCTTCTTCCTGTAAAGGATTCTCTCAAGTAAGAAATGATTAAAATGAAATTGACCTCACTTAAACCTGCTCCCACTGATCCAAAATCTTTGGAATCTTCTAGCACACACGAGTTGTCTTTTGCTTCTCTTTTGTACTGGAAAAACCAGGCTAATGTCAAGAAGAAATTGGCTTTTTCATATTCATCAATATAAGTTAAGTCACTCATTCCTGCAAATGCAGAGGACATACATTCAATTAAATTGTTAAAACAGCCTCCACATAAGAATTGATCAATGAACTCTGAAATTATTTGTCTACCGTTCTGATTCAAATAAACAGGAATAGTGGACTTGACATACTCATCAGAATCATATTTAAAATTATTTCGTGTGTTCCACTTCTTGGTTTTGTCCAACTTCTCGAGAGAAGAATCTGTATCATGCAATGCTTCCTGTCCAGAAATGACATATGAATTTGAGTCGCTTGTTCTGATGGAAAGCAACGTCCCAAAACGACCGTGTCTGGTTTGTAAGGTTTGGTTTTGATTTTTCTTCCTTTTGGTTTCATCAGCCAATAGATCTTGCAATTGCATCCCGGCTGTAGTTGTGATAGATTGGATACCTTCTCCATTGGCTGTGTTCAAGCCCACTTCTTTGTTCTTGGGCTGGCTCTTATTTACAATACCAAGAACGTCTTTTACCAGGGTACCTCTGACGAGAAGATAAATGCACTCTAAGCAAGTGGAGCCAAATAATTGCTTGTCAAAGTCGGTTCCAATGGTTCCAGAAATGGTCAACAACAACATCAAAGCCTTATTCTTCTTGTATGCCTGAAGCACTGCATTCAAGGATATGTCATCGTAGGAGATGTTGGCTGGCATATTATCGGCATCTATGACAGGTTTGCTGGACTTGGTCGATATGGAGGAATTAGCAGGCTCTATGAAGAGAATGTTTCTGAGAAAGAAGAGAACTAGCCTGAGAATGGCATTGTCTCTGGGTTCTCTATCGAGCTTATTTTTGGCGATGGTGGGTAAGACCAATCTGATGATGGCCTTCAAGGTTTGTCCGCTTTTGAAGGATAGAATGCAATGCTTGTAAGTCAACTGGGCCTTCTTAATGTCGGCATAAAGAAGCCGCTGGTTTTCCGACATTTCTGGTCCCAACTCCACTGGCCATGTTAATAGCACCAATAGCTCGAGACACGCAAGCATGATCTTCTCAGTGGTTCTTTCGTTCTTGATGGTTTCTTTTCGTTGACACTGGGATTCCCACTGGCACAATATCGACACCAAATCGTTGACCACCAACCCGGACTCGGCACATGCCAATGCCACCTCGTAACTTTGGTTCTTCTCATCGAAGGCCTTGATCCAGCGCTTGATGTCTTTCAAGCACGCCAACGCATCGTGGCCCAACTTGTACGGAGGAGGAGTTGTTGCTGAGGTGTGGTCGGGGCCTCCCAATGCAGAAACCAACACAGAAATGTGAGCCTTCAACAACTTCTGGGCCTGGGTCTCGTTGGGCTTGAGGGTGGTGGTCATGGCGAGAAGCCTGTCCTGGTGGGGTTGGTCGGCATCATCGTCGTCCTCGGCCTCTGCACGAGGGACTTCTTCGGGCTCATCGACGATGAAGCCGTCTAGCTCATCCACGTAGGCGTCGTACTCGTCTTCGGACTGGCTCATGGTGATGAGTCTGGAGTAGAGACGCGTTCGCGTTGTAGATAGTCTGCTTACGTAATCGGGTGCTCTGCCATAGCAGAAAATGTAAATATTTCAATCACGCGACACCACACGTGAGTGGCCGCTTCGAAGCCCCGGAGCCCCATGTGGAAAGTGTATAGATTCGCAACGGGAACACTGGCACTTACGTCATGGGCGATATTTTTTGAAACGCTGGTGAGGGGCGTAACTTGAGGGGCGTAAGCTGAGGATGTGGGAGTGGTCAATAATAACCAAGGACAATAGACAAGTGTAAACAATGTCCCCCTATGTCCAGCACTAGCAAGCGGGCCAAGGGTCCTGGTCTCAACAAGCGACAAAATAGCGGTTTAGTGTATTGTTGCATGGCTGAGGACTGTTTGTCCCGGTGATCTCGCATCAGTTTCACCTGTTGCCTTTACCGGGATATTTAGAGAGGTTTAGACTTTACATCATCTCATGCACCTCGAGGGCCCCAGCCCCACGTCCCGAAACGGCAAGGGCCACAGAAGTGACGAGAATATTGCGGAGGCAGAGCCTGGGCGTAACCATAGCTGAGTGGCCACTGCCAGGAGCCACCATGGTCAGTTGGCCGGGCCGACGGAGTCAACCAGGCACCAATTAGGATAAGCGAATTACAGCAGGAGGTGCTCTTTGGGTGAGAACGCAGCGAAAAATCTGCGTAGGGGCCTGGGGCCCTGGATCTGATGCCACAAAGGTATGAGACACACAACCAGATTCTGCACTTTCTGCCTTTCTGTAGAAGTGCCTATACGAGAGAAATGAAACGCTTCAAAGGGACAAACCACTCGGATGAACAAATAACTCGAAATTGACCTGCCACTTGTGCCACTTGTGCCCCTTCCAAACCTCCAGAGAAATTGCAACGCCACTGGAGATGCAGACCTGCGAGGCCACATCGTAAACCTACCGGCAGCAGCCCAGGAGCCCGGAAACGGACAACGTCACAAGTGCCCATGCCTGAATCGGCGGGATATTTCCCAGACATCTGTTCCTCCGCAAGGGTCACTGGGCCTGTTATTGGTCTGTTTTGTGTTTTTTGGTTGCTTGCTTGCACTTTTAGGCGTAATCGTCTATACGAACCCCCAAGTTGGCACCTACAGTAAAGTCCTGGTGTGTCCACACGCTCCCCCAGCATCTCTGCAACAACTCTCCAGCAACGCTCCCGAGCCCCTTGACCTTCCAGTGAGGTTCCATCGCCGGAAAAGACCACCAAAGCACCCATATGCCTCCCACACTGACTGTCACCGTGAATAACACCGTAACTGGGTGCGAAAGCAGACCCAAAACTGGAGTCCGCAGCAAAATCAAACTTGGGCCCTTGGGCAGTGCGGTGTCGGGGAACTATTGGTCACGCCTGGCGGTGGGGTCCTGGCGGGGTTGGGGCCGCAGTCCATGGGCCATGGCCACGGGTCCCTCAAGCAACCTCTGCCGCTTCTGTGCTGGAGACAGTGGCTCCCTCAGCGTCGAAACGACGGTGGTTGGTTGTAGAGTCCGGAGTTATTATCTAACGGCCGCGTGTTTCACAATGCCTGCAGCATGTAGGTTCATGCAGCTCAACGCACAACGACTAAATGCAAGTGAACACAGAGAACACCAGTGGACCAAGTGCCGATTCCAGAACCCCTGGGGGTTCTGCCGGTGGGTGGTGGTGTGCTGCTCCGACGGCAGCGGGCTCGTCAAACCGTGCTGGTGCCAGGGCCTGCGGGGCCGCAGGCGGGTGTTTTGTGTTCGATGCCTGTTCTCGCCTAGATACACTAGTGGGCCTGCAGAACAATACCCTGGAAGCACCGCTGGACTAAATCGTAAAGGGGTCGTGGCACCGGGGCGATTCTTTACAGCAGGAGACCAACGGGCCATGGCCATGGCGGGGAGTTCCCAGGCCAATTATGCCGCTCCTTGGGGCTCATTCCGCTGCTCCTGGTGCTGCTGGTGCTGCTGGTGCTGCTGGCACCTTCTGCCCAGTCCCACCAAATTTCCAGAAGCAACTCCCCGGCCAGATCTGCTGGCCAATGGCGCCGGCATTCCCACCAGCGGAACTCCACTGTGTTTCCAGCGTCCTGGTGTTCCTCCCACAAAACCTCCCAGCTGTCTAGATATTTTCTGCCCAATAATTATTTCACCTCGTCCCCATTCGGCGATGGATTCTCGTACTTTTCACCTCCAGTCCGGTGTCCTCGGGCCCATCATGTCCACCACCTCCTGACCCGTCCTCCCAACGCTGGCCTCTGCTGAATGGACCCCTGTGTCTGGTGTCTGGTGTCTGGTATCTGGGTCCTCTCCCGGCCACTTGCTCCCTCACTTGATGACCCCCCATGCCCCACCTCCCCTCTCCGCCCCGCCGGCCCCATAGTGGTCCCTACCTCTTACCCTTTTC
>JAJLYW010000043.1:0-56949 GCA_030571845.1 Suhomyces yuchorum
TCCAAGTTGAGAACATTTTTAGCATCTCTCTTCTCCTTGTCCTCGGTGATTCCGATTCTGTACTCATCCAAGTTGAGAACATTTTTAGCATCTCTCTTCTCCTTGTCCTCGGTGATTCCGATTCTGTACTCATCCAAGTTGAGAACATTTTTAGCATCTCTCTTCTCCTTGTCCTCGGTGATTCCGATTCTGTACTCGTCCAAGTTGAGAACATTTTTAGCATCTCTCTTCTCCTTGTCTTCAGTGATACCGATTCTGTACTCGTCCAAGTTGAGAACATTTTTAGCATCTCTCTTCTCGTTCTCATCAGACTGGCCATCAGCTTCGCCATTTACAAACTTGTGAACATCCACAATATTCTTTGCGTCTCTTTTTCCGTTGAGGAGATCACCTTGTTTCGAGATCTCTGACCTCAACGATTCTAAGTCCAATACGTTCTTTGCAGTGACCATAGAAGCCAAAGTAGCCGAGACTACCAAATTCAACTTCATGTTGTAGTATATACCTGTAGTAATTAGTGTATTTCAAGTTTGGTGATTTTCATGTCACGCTCAAACAGGGGCTAGGCTATATACAGGATGTAATGTTTCACCAAGGCACGTAGCTATTGCTAGTGCCTTAGTAGATAGTGAAGTAATCGGACTTAGTGGTACCATGCTGTTCATTACAAGCTTTTAACCAACTTCCAAGATTTTTAAGATTTCTGGGATTATGCATTCAAGTTTACAAGTTTCAAGTTTTCTTTATTTTTTATTCTATTAGTTTATCATGTTCTGATACGGTACTTCCCGAGTACCCACCGTGTATAATTTATTGGACCCATAATAGATAGTTGACTGACAATGGGTCACTATAATGTTGGAGCCTGTAGGCTGATCTGCAATGTAGTTATGTTAGGAGCTGCTTCATAATTTCGTGAAAAGTCGTGGGATTGTTCATGGTGGTGGCAATGAAGGTGTCACACTCAAACGGTCCTGTAGCTTCAACCTCGATAAACTGTACCTCAATCTTTCCTTCTTGTTCTTTAAAAATTTAAGTCTGGTCAATTTTGATTCGTCCAAAGGCCCCAGTTTCCGTAGTCTGTCCAATGGTAGTTCCATCACTTCTCTCCTACTTCCCTGTAGTCTCACAGCTTGAAGGTCATGTCGGTTTTGTAGGTTTATTTTACGCCTGTTCAACTTTTGCAACTCACGGTCAATTTGCTCAAGTTTATTGGAAATTTGAGGTTCTATGCTGTGCTTGAAGCTTTTCTTAGCATGTTCTAAATCAATCTCTGGAACTAAACCAAAAACCCGACGGGTCATCAACACTTTTTGCACTCTTGGTATATCATGGGTGGTAGTTTCAAGTATGCCGATCGAGTCGTTCAATAATGCTACCGACTCACGGAGTGACAGGATGCAGCTTTGGAAGGTGGCCATTGTAATTCAAGACTTATTAACAAACAACCCACCCAACTGAAAAGGAGAGTATCGCTTGTTTTGGTGTTTTTGTTTCACCTGCTTGTTTACTTCATAGTTACTGTGAAGAGTGAGGAAGGTACATAACACGTGAAATAACACGTGATATATAGACAAAAAGTTGTGGTCCTTATGAGAAAGCACGGAGACAATCCTATTTCGATCTGGAAAGAAAAGGTCGAATTTACTTGAATAGTTTGGTTGATTTCTTAAAGAAACTATCATCACAAAGAAAGTACAAGCAAATTTGTACTAATTTTCGGCTCAATGATAGAAGTTGGAAGAGACGACGTGGTCCAGCCGTTCCCAACTTCAACATCGTTCGGATCAGAGGTGGAAGCTCCAAGTTCGGTATTAAGAGATACGGCCCCAAAGGTGGCTAAGATCGAAACAGAATCCAATGGTTTAAGTGATTTAACTGCCTTAAACCCCCTGAACAACCCGATTCCTCCATCGTCTGGAAATAACCTAGCGGTACCAAATGCAGTATATGGACGCCGGAGATCAAACTCCCAATCACAAGTGATTCTTCAGCCCAAAGCACAACCCTCAAGCACATCATCATCTACATCATCAGCGCTAGCCCGTCAACGAGCCAACGAAAACATGCGCAAGAGAACACAAGTGCAATACTATGTTACGCTTGCTCCTCTCAATGACACCTTTACGAAGAAGCATTTACCAGTGGCCACCTTCCCTGATACAACCAAACTAGGCAGACCAACTGGAACCAAATTCAAACCAGATGTAACGAATGGATATTTTGACTCAAGGGTGTTGAGTAGAAACCATGCTCAAATTTACATCGATCCGAAGAACGGGAAATTAATGCTTCAAGATTTGGGATCATCAAATGGTACCTATTTGAATGATACCAGATTGTCTAATGACCCAGTTGAAATCAAAGCAGGAGATAACGTTTGTTTGGGATTTAATGTGCAAGCAGAATCCACTCATAAACAAATCAGCTTGAGAATTGAAAACATAAACATCATTGGAAGTGGGCACTCAAATAATGAGCCTGGTGTGTTCTTTGATAAGAATCCTGCCATGGACTCGAATGAATTCAAACATTTGAGTTTTATAGAAGACATATATTCCCAACTCACAAACTCGAAAGACAAAAAGCATCAAAAGGAATCACAAGAAACACAGAGCAACGACCCTAATTACAAATCACCTGAAAAAGAAGCCATTTCATTTGAGAATGCACTTTTCAGTGATATTAATCCACACCTAGAAGATAATTTACTTGGTCTTTACTCCTCAGTAAATTCGGGTATTTACAACAACTCACAACTTACAAACGCTGGTACATTGGAAAGTACTATTAATGTTATAATTATGAATCTCACTAAAGTGAAACAGCAAAATCAATCATTAGGCACGTTGAGTAATTTTTTCACCAACTATCAAACAAAATTGAAGCAGCTAAATACTAAATTCTTAGATTCCGAGTTCAAGAAGCAAACATCCGAAATTCAAGTCGATCTCAAGAGACAAAAACTTAATAATCTGAAGTTGAAGGAAAGAATTAAAGCGACGGAAGATATGACTCATATCACAGTTGAAAAGTTAACTACAAAATTGAATACCATAGAGGGTGAACGGGACAAATTGAAGAAAAGGATAGCAGAGTTAGTAGAAGAGCGGAACTCTTTAGAAATAACACAAAAGAAACGGAATTCAATTGATAAGGAGATAGATGCAACAAAATTGAATATTCCTGCGATTACCGCCCCAATTCATCCAGCAAGTTTTGATAATTCTAAACGAATTTTACTCGATTTATCAAATATCAGCATTGAGAAGGAATTGAAGAGTCGGGAAGAAAATGGCCCAATCGAGAAAAAGAGTCTAACAACAACTCAAGATACAGTGGTCGATGTTCTTGGTCTATTCAGCGACCTGAACTCGGGAATCACCAATAATTTCTTGAAGGAAAATATCAAGGAACTTCCGCCCATCACTTCAAAGCCAATGATTGCAACGTCGCAGGACTCTCTGTACATAAACACCACAAACCCAGGACTTACACCACCTGTGTCCGATGAAGAAGCAATGGAGGAAAAGATCTCCATCGTTGCTAATTCCCAAACTAATCAATCCGGTGAGGGTTCCAAGGTGCAATCATCTAGTTCAGAAGCACCCGATGAACGTAAGAAATACAATGAGAAGTATGCTGGATTAGAGTCTGTCGAACAAACGTTATCGGTATCAGAGGAATTGAATGGTGCTCGCTCTGTTGCCTTGATGGTGATGGTGTTCTTCTTGGGTTATTACATTAACCGACTCACATAGTAGCTAGTGACTTCCAAGAGTTTACGAATTTCACGATGGGTTTACCTAATATATCAAAGGGTTTCAATTTCAATCATTTTATTGGCAGTTTAATTTAATGCTTATGGTGTAATTGTGTAGTGCGCAGGAAATTTAGATAGATTGAATTGATAAATCTCACTATAATAACCTCTAAGAATAATATATTACTTCCCCTTCAGGCCAACTGAACAGGATCTAAGAAAACCTACACACATATATCGATACATTGGTTCGAATGGGCATATAATAATTGGTGGATTGAGAGTTTTGTCAGCAAGTCATGTCTTCAACTTTCTTGACCGAACCTGGTTACAACTTTTTAGAACACCTTGATAGTGATGATGTCACGGTAGAACTCTTCTGTTTCGGAACATATGCACATTACATCAACTATCAATCTTGGTTCAACATCGAAAATTCCCATGACTTGATGTTAAAATTGATTAAGCTTACAATACTTACCATAGTACAGGATAACGAGGGTCAAACGGTATTGATAAAACCTACCATGAAAAAGTATAAGCTAGACATAGCAGCTGTCCAATTGGCCAGCATCACAGGTAAAAGTAAGAATTACATAATAGAAGAGATCATCATGGGCATGATAGATGAAAAAGCCGTGGATATTCAGATTGATGATGAGATTGAAAGTTGGCACCTTCACAAAGCAAATACATTAAGAGACTGCTATGACCCTTCCCAATACACGCTCCGGGTTTTGAAGGAGGAGGATATACTGGAGAGGTCACTCCTGGTGGCAATAAATAATTTGAAGAACTGGCAACAAGAACGGTTGAATCCCGTCAGTACTTCTCTACAGTCTGATCTATCCAGCCCCAATTCAAGGAAAAGAAAGACACCTGATAATTGTGTATAACGTTATGAATAAATATATGCGGAGTATATAGAAGGAATAAAACCCGTGTTCACTTATGCCTTCCAGACCTTAGAAACAACCTTGGTCAAGCCACCCTCCTTGGTTTCAATGTTGTAGATACCGTAACCAGCGACACCAGTGCCGAAAAGCAACAAGTACATGGCGTAATTGTGGTATTTTCCGTAAGTTCTAGTTGGAATGTAATCGATAATACATGACTGGAAACCGGCGTAACAGTGGTATAACATGAGAGCAGACAAGGTGGAGTCCACAACAGTGGAGGTACCAGTGAGGAATGGGGTCAAGGTCAATGGAACCAAACCAACTGATACGATTCTGTCAGCAGTCCAATGCAACGAACCCTCCAACTTGTGGGCAGGTGGAGCAACATAAGCGTCGTTGACAGTTCCAATAATGTTACCAGCTGGTTGTGGGACTTGTGGAAGACCTGGGATGACGACAGAACGGGCAAGAGTTGGTCTTAAAAGACTCTTGCTTTGCAAGCCAACACGAGTTAAGGAGAACATTGTGGTGTGTGTAAATGTAGTGTGATTGGAGTTTAGTTTTTTCTCCCCGGATATTACTTCAGCGCACTTTGATTGGCTGGAATTCCCCGGGGTCGAGTTGAGGAGAACAATTAAGAAAAGGGTACTAGGAAGGGATGGAGGTGTAAGTGAGTGTTAGAACACTTCACTGTTGATGAATTGGTTACTTCATCGACTTTGATACTTCCTACTGGAGCTAATGTTTGATAATACAAAGTACACGTGATAGGTCACGTGATAATTATATAGGTAGGAGGTAAGCAGAACGGAACCGCCCTTTGGGATAAAAAGAATGATTCAAACTAGCCAGCATAGAGTAAATTTAATGAGGAATATTTTTGTTTTAGTTTCTGGCTTGTTATTTTACATTTGCGTAGATACAATTACTATTCCAGAATCCATCCATTCCACTAGTGCATTACCCACCAAACTCAAGTTCGATTCGCTTAGGGCTTCCAATCCGTCAATACAGAAGCCAGATACTTACCAGAATCTGCCTAAGAGAAATTTTCTGAATAATTTCAAACTCAAGGGAAGTTCAGTAGTTCCTTCAAATTTGGGTGCAAATATATCGAAAAAACCAACAGGTGAACCTTCAAGACCACAAATCGTTTACATTTCTTCACCAGAAGAAATTTGGGAGCCAAGAAATTTGAAATACTTAAAAAATACTGCTTGCACTATATATGTCATCAGCACTCAGACAGCATTCTACTTCAATCACAGTTCAAGGTGTTGGTATTCAAGAACATTCACTGATATAAATTCGCCTATTGAGGCGAAACAATCCGACATAATACTTCCAGTATCTTCATGTTTAAAAGGATCCACATTTTCTGCTTCCAAGATTCAGAAGTCGTACAGCATTCAAGTCTCCACCTTAAATTCATTTGCAATAGGAATAGGTGCCGTAAATGTGACCTTCAATGATATAGATGTCACCTCTACCATTGAAACTGGCAACTCAATGACGTATTCAGATACGATAACCTGTGTCGTCACCGGAAACCAGTTCGTTCAAGCATACATCCAGCCAATTTATATCGATGTGCCTGAATTTACGAGAAACAGTGTTGAGTTTGATGAATTCAATAAAGTTATTTACACAGGTGAGGCTGAAGTCATTTCTCGGCACCAATTATTCGTGAGATCCCAGGTGAATTATTTATGCCGTTATTCATTTCAAATGAGTGATTTGAATTGTGATGCTGTGAGAAGCAACTATATTTTCGAGTTTTGATATGTACAAGATTAGGCGGTTATTACTCGACGTCTTCTTCTTCAAATTCTTCCAACTCCGGAGTTCTAGTGGGTTTACCATATCTTTCCAACAAAGGTTTTTCGATGATCCCCAAAGGTCCCCTATGATACATAATCTTACTGAAACGATTCACGATACTGTCGTACCAGCTATCTTCCTCACCTTCGAAAACTTCCAATTCCAGCTTTAACTTTTCACACCTATTTTTGGACTTGATATCTTTGGTATTTGCATACATAATCAGCAAATTAGATAGCACGTTGAAGAGAATAGGTGTAGCTCTCTTCGAGTTACTGTGATTGAAGTAGATTTCTTCTACCACATCTTCTCCCCATGAAATGGCATTCTTTTTATACCCCTTAGCCCACATTATTTCGCTGATATGCGCTTTTAACTCACATCCCAACATTATGAGATTAGATTCTTCACAATTGAACAAAGGATACTGAGCTTGAGAGAGTTGGTCGTTGTCAAGCTTTTCTTTGAGATCAGTCACAAATTTCAAATTAGATAAATAAATGTTGAGTGATGAATTGAGAAGTTGTGGGTCAGATCCACTAGCCTTTGCGTATGTCGAGGCCAAGGAATTCAAGCACGTTATCAATTCATCTGTGACTCTTGATGGAGTTTGTAACATATAGTTCAGATCAAGATTAATCGAGGAATACGTTTGAGTGAGCATATCTATGGAACGCTTCAAATACAAAATTTTGTCATCGGGAGAAACACAAACCTTGCTCATCAAGCGGCAGCACTGGGAAGCCTTTTCAGCATCACCTAGCTTATAGAAGATATCATCGTTATCAATAACCTTTCTGAGCATAGAAATCGAAGCTTGAAGCTCGCCTTTGGCCAATAAAGCTTTGGAGTATCTCAACACGATATCGATGTAAAAATTGGCAAAAGAATTTGATTTCTCATGGATCAAAGTCTTGGAGTCCAAGAGAGGAACGTCATACTTATTAGGACCATCTTCATCGATTTCCAATGTAGGATCGGCTTTGCGAGCCAAATCAATCAACAATCGCCGGTAATGCTTTACAGCGTGCCGTGGACTTTTCAAGACGTCATCCTTGTTAATGGCTTTCACGGCGTTGATGTTGTTAGTGAGCCCGATTTCAAGAGGAATATGTTGACGTTCGCTTGCATCGTTGTAAAGGAGGTAGAACAGCCCAAAGCACACCAAAAGCCCTCCAATATAAGCACCTGCTATCACATTTACAATAAACCCATACCGCTTCAATGCTCCGATCTGAGTTGGTGAAAAGGTGATGAATCGAGACTGACTGATGACAGAGTGCCTGAAGAGTGTATTTGGAGGGCGGAAGACCTTCTGCAACCCAGTGGCCCGTATTCTGTGGGAAAACATTGGGTATTATACAACCATAAAATTGATTTTATCGATCCTGGTATGTGCACGAATTTGCATCCAATATGGGAGGGTGTTTCTTACCATGAAATTCCTTGGAGACGAGACATTGAATAATTTAAGCAGGTGGTAGTTATTCTTGTTAGAACATTGTCTTATGTATTGAGTGGTGGAAACCCAGAAATTCAGCTTGGTGTACAAAGTGGGAAGAACTGAAACAAACGTTCTAGCGCACTCTCATTTTGGCTGATAGATGGCGGGAAAACCTGCAGAACTTCCTGAATTTAAGTAGGGTACAGGCATTCGACGTCAAGGGAACTCAGAAACTCCAAGATATTGCCATAACCCACGAGAAATCCCTAACCATCCATGGCCGTAAAGGTCTCCTTATCATATTATGTCAGGTGGAAAAAACAGTGAATTTCAGTCTCGCTTTAGAAGCGCAGCCGATATTATCAGTGCCGCACTAAATAGGAACTTTTATAGGGATCCATATTAGTCAACAGCCATGAGACACTCACCTCGGCTGGAGCACAACCAACAGATGAGTGTGCTCTCGAACGGGGATACCAGAGTCACCAACGAATCAGATAGCACTTATTATGAGAGGAAGCGTATGCCGTTCATCCACCGTTTTATCACCAATTGGTTGATCACAGATCCATCCTTAATCGAGAAGTATGGCATCAATGACGCCAAAGACTCTAGAAAGAACTACCAGATCCAGCACCACGAAGACATGAAGTACATCTACTTGTTTGGAGGAAGATGGCGAAGTGTAAAGGAGCTTCCCATCAACGTGATGGTGGGGACCATCATAGTGGGGGCTGGTGTGCTCTTCTGGGTATTTGAAGCTTCTTGGACCTGGCATAACGTCAACCCGGCCCCTGTGATCTTGTTCTCATACATCTGGTTGCTTTCGTTCTTGTTGTTCTTGCGATGCAGTGTGTCAGACCCTGGCACCTTGCCTCGAAACATCCACGTTCCCACCACCCTCCAAAATTCCAAGATCGAGTCTGCGCCAGAGGAGTACTTCAACTCCATCTCTCTTCCTTACTATAAAAGTGAATATGATGGAGTCACAGTGAGATACTGCCCCACATGCCACATTTGGCGTCCTCCCCGAACAAGTCATTGCGCCGTCTGCAACTCATGCTGTGCCCACCATGATCACCATTGCATTTTCTTAAATAATTGCGTTGGCTATAGAAACTATAAGTATTTCTTGTGGTTTCTTCTCACCACCCTGTTAGCCGGTGTCTTTCTCGTCATATTATCATTTGTTCAATTATTCCACTACAGAATTGCATCTCATTCAGATATTCATTCCATGCATCAGTCCCTCAAAAAATATCCTGTCAGTTTGCTTCTAATCATATACGGTTTTTTGGGTTCCGCATACCCGGTATTGCTCTTGGGATTCCATCTCTACTTGACGGCATTCAATATTACCACTAGAGAATATCTCAACTATGTGTTTGGAAAGTCTGGAAGCAGTGCTACATCCAAACACATCGCCTCATCCGACGATGGATATGTAAATGTTTACGATACAGGCTCCATCATGACCAACTTGTTCATAAACTGGTTTGGTCGTCCCAGAGGGCCAGTTACCATGAAACCAAAAGACATGTATGACACTGGTGATTTTCGATTCAAAAAGATAGACCCACTTTCTGAGTTTGTGGTTTGAACGCAGGCGTTCAAGAACTACAATTCCCAACTCACCTAATAAAGCAATTGATAATCGCTAATCATTTCATGTTACTATCGTCAACTTATTCTTGTAACCAATATTCATTAAATATCAATATTCACCTCCAGCAATTCAAACTTATTCTTATTAACTCACTTTAATCCTAGCAACTTCTCACACCATGTATAAATCAGTAATAATAACGTTTAAAACCTTATGGCACTCAATGCAATGGCACTCAATGCAATGGCACTACTTCTCATGGAAACCTGCCTATAATCCGTTTCTAGGGTCAGGTAGTCAAGTGATCCTGGATGTTCCAGGTGGCGCACGACCAAACAAATACAGAAACAGCTGTTATTGTACAAGAGATAGAGTAGACACATATGACTCTGACTCGTTCCATATGACAAATAATATCAACAGCTCCAATATTCTACATATTGGATTTGACCCAAACGTCTCGGACCAACTGTCTGGGTCCCAGACGAGGGCTCAGTCTAGAACTGATGATTCATTTTCTGACCATATAAGACTACGAAACATCCCCAGACAGATGCACCATCCTCCTCTTAGCAGAGTTACTTCACAACGTCACACATATTACTCATCACCTAATGGCGAAACAAGAACCACCATCAGAGGTATTTGGACCGGTACCGAGGGTAAGACCATTTTCAACTTACCCAAACGGGTATTCCAGTGGATTTACTCAATTTCGTTGGTGCTTTTGTTGATCATCATGTTTGCTTTGATAGCAGTCACTCCGATAGATGTTATCGTTCAAACTACCGCCATGTCATCTCCTGCAATCAAGGTTTTTATCGTCATTATTGTGTGTGTGCTATTTTTAGTGGCTTCCATGATTTGGTACTTTGTTCGTTTATTCCACGTCAGAATGTCCTTGAATGACATACCAAGCAAATCGGTTTATGTGCCATTCGAAGGTGACTTGCCTCACGATGCTCTCAAAATGATCAATAACAATCTAGGTAGATGTGTTGGTGAAATTAAATTAAGGGCAGGTCCCTTGTACAACGAGGAAATTATTCTCAACCATCCAGGCATGTCTCCACCCGATTATATTCAGAGGTTAAACCAGAAGAGATTGGACTTGAAGAGTTACACAACAAAAAATATTGCCAAATACGAGTATGGGACTTCTTTACCCCCAAAGACCAATTATCAAGACATTATTCAAAGTATAGGAGATAAATTCATGCATGGAGGAGGTCAATTTTTAACGGAAGTTGATATACCAGTGAATTACTCCATGAGAGAAATTATTATCTATCTTTCTCGAATTTACATGTCGCCAGACTCTATTGATGAGAAAGATTTCTCCAAACCTAATTTGAAGCGGCTCATCGATTTGTATGAGAAGTTTCGATTCGGACCAGATTTGATCGAGGAACGGGAATTCTGGGAATTCATGATTAATTTCGATCGTATGGCGAGAGTGTGTCAAAGTGATTATCACGAAAAGATCAAGTCAGTACGTCCTGGTATAAGAAACAAAAACGATGAAACAAGAGATATTATAGAAGAATCCATGAGAGGACAGGGGTACGCTAGCGAGAACAATAATCAAGAAGAGCCATTCTTTTACGACGATGATGACAGTGGTTATAATACTGACGCAGGTGATCCAGGTCTCAGAGACGAATCTAGCACCTTGGATTCAGTTATAAACCCCGCAGAAAAGAGTAGGCAATCCAAGGACTACCTTGCAGTGGGGTGGAGTCAAGTCAATCGTTCTTCCGATGTTTCGCTACATAAGGATAATCTGAGTTTTGTCAGTGGCCATAGCGGAACCAGCAGTACACGTTTATCGATCAAGAATAGGTTGGCCATCAGCAAGGAAGAGTCGAAACATTTGCAACCACTGGGATTGCTGCAAGTCCAGTTCTCATTCGATGGAGATTTGGATTCGGTTAAGAGAAGAAACAGCGGATACTTCACCGACAGCGAAGGTGAGATCTCTCAGACTCCTGAATATGACAACGTAACCCGTATCTCACGGAACCCACAATACAATAGACCAATCGTTCAAGTTGAAGAGGAAAACGACGAGGAAGACGAGGGATACGATGATGAGGACGAAGACGACGAGGACTTAGACATATACAACTTTCGATTCCGTGGCAGGCAGGATCAGACCCCCGCCAGCGTTCGCAGACAGCAATCGGATGATGAGACCTTCTAGTGATAGATAAGAATGCTACTGAAAGGCGTGGAATATAATAACTGAATGATATGCATTATAGATGACGTGATAGAAAAGTGCAAGCCGTGTGGTATTTTTGTATTTTGTAATCTGATGTTGTATTTTGCGATTCTTAAAATACCACATACTTAGTGGAAACAAACAACTAGTCGAGGATCGGAATGTTCGCAGCGAACTTTTCATTTTTCAAATTTCACCACAAGTTGAGGGTTTTGCCTTCGTCAAGGAGTTCTCCGAAATCCCGAGCCTGGGAGTTTTGGAGGCTAATGTTGACCTGGAAGTAGCCATAGTGTCGTGTCTCACGGAAGGATGTGCTTCTCGCATTGACGTGTCGGCAACAGCAGCCGAACAATACATGGGATACCAGCAGCACAATGTAGGATCACATCGAGACTAGTCACCCATATAACTTAGTGACTCAACAATAACAGCGCACAATAAGGGAGAACAGGCTAGGGAAATGCCGTATGGCCTCGGAAGATCAATTTTGCTTGGGCTTGGCCACGCCATCGTGGATGAAGTAGTACATGATGGTGCCGTCGTCGTTTATGATGGCGATGGTGACCTTCTCCGGGCGAGCAGAATTGGGCCCAATGGCCTCGATCGCTGCAAACCAGCTGGAGATTTCGGCCACAGCGATGTCTGTACCATGGCGAAGGGCACGAGGAATCACCCACTCAAGCTGGGGTCCGGAGTCGGAGGCGCCCAGCACTGGCGCCAGCGCTGGCGCAGGGGGCAGGAGCGGTTGCGGTGGGAAGCCGCTCAACGCAACAAGGCCGGGAAGGAGCTTATGCTTGGAGACATCCAGCCAGTTGTTGTAATGGAGGAGGTTTGTGTACACCTGGTCAGCAGAAGAGTCTCCCATGGTAAGCGATGGAGAAGAGTGGGCCACGTGAAGTGGCTTCACGTGCGGGGGTTGGTGCGGGAAGGTAGTAGGCCGGGTCACGTGCGCATGTCGAGTTACCACGCGAATAGACAACCAAATAAGCCGATCCCAAGCAATGCATGAGTTTCAGGCTGGCCCTTGCGTCTACCAAGGTGCTGGGGTGCTGGACGGCACGTGCACATAGCAGTGGGCGGATTTAGTAGGATCTGGGCGTGCGTGTGCGGAGATGAAATGCCAGATCGATCGAAGATCCAACGGCCGCCCGCTCCACATCGCCAGGAAGTCAGGCCCAGGGCGAGGACGGCGATGGTCAGGCGGGCATGGAGGGCCGTTGGTTGACACAACGTTGAGCACTTAAGCGGAGCGGTAGATGATCTGCCACTGCACATGCATCATGCTGTGGTCACCGTTTCTGAAACCATCGCCCTGGCAGAGTCTGGTGTTACAGCGGATTCCAGCAATGCCGTTTGGGCACTGTGATACCAAGCATGCATCAAGGTGCATCAAGGTGCATCGAGGCGCATCGAGGCACTCCAAGGTACATCAAGGCACATCTCGGTGCATCAAACTTGATTGTTCAGCTGTAGTGGGCAGGATATTTTCTCGTCGCACTGCAGTGTGCAGGGTGGACCAGCAAGCATGGACGATCCAATGCCTTACTATAGGGGCAGTATGGGCACGGGAATAATCGGCGAGAATATATTTAGCGAAGCGAACTATTGAGGGTGCATGCCAGTGCATAGGGGGGGAACAAAGCAAATATTCCCTAAACGGCACCGGCACTGGAGAATTGTTTTTTGACGGAGAACAAACCCGCAGGCTCCAAATACGAGTCACCACCGCCAGCGGTGCCACGCCCAAGATCCTCTGGCTGGGGCGACGGAGCACAGCGAAACAAGCACTGCCAGATGATCTCACCGGGGCTTGGTGACGTGTGGCAAGGGGCATGGTATGGACGGGACGCCACCATTGGCCCACATGGCCCCGCCAATGGTCCATGCCCATCAATCGCATGCCCATCATCGGTACGGCCACGGGATTCCGGAGAGCATCCGAAACCTTCGGCATGCTTCCCAGGCGTTCTTCCCCTTAGACCGCCACTGGCCCTGGGATTTGCCCACTACACATCCCTCGCTGGGATTAGCTCGCCACAGAAAAACCCCCCGGTGATGGTCGCGGAAATCAGCACTCGCAGTGATCGTCACGGGGTGCCGACGTTCTAGACAAAACTAGACCGAAAGACCCTCGCTATTGTGTGTTGCCAGAGATCACAAGCGGTGGAGGACGTGTTGGTTGGGCCACTGGGCATTGTACTTTCTGACGGAAGCAATACGACGCATCCGGTGCATGGACGTCTGTTGGGGAGCTTCAGTTGAAACTTCGCCCTTGTAGCGTCGATGCCCTGGCTATCATGCACTGGTCCACTAACTCCCTGGGCACCGGATGACAACTGCTGGCCCACAACTCCGGGCTCCCGATTAGCCCACTGGCCATTAGCCTGTAGGCTCGCGACGGTTACGGTGCGCGCCGCGGCAGTACATTCTTCCTTGGCTACACTAGGAAATATTCTCCTGAGGCTAAAACACCCATTGGGATTGTGATTGAGTGCAGCTGCATGTAATAATGCCTAACTTGTCGCAGATAGCCAGGACCGCCAGATGCCCACACACAAGTGGTGGGCCAAGGCCACCTCCGGCACCAGGCGTCGGCGGCAGCCGCCCACATGACCTCCCCCACATAGCCGTCACCACCCGATTGGTGTTACGTGGATCAGGGTGGGAGCGCCCCAGCTTCCCGTGTTCCCGGCTACGCAGTGAAGGTCGCAGATCTCTGTCAACTAACGCACTTCCACTGGGGAGCCTCGGGGTGCTAACCACGCGCATGGAGGTAACACGGATTTTCGCAATGTTGGCGAACAAACTAGGCGCTACTAACCGAATCAAGCGACGGCCACCCCTGCTGGCCCCAGTCGGCCCCAGTTAGTTTCCGGTGGTCACCGTTGACGTTGCCGGCGCCGGCAGCCGCCCTCACTCTGTCACAGTGTCGCGGGTCCACTGGGCCGCCAAACTGACCTCACCACGACCCAGGCCCTGAAAATCTCGACCGCATTCCCCGATTCCCAACGGAATTTGGGTGCTGCGCGGTGAAGTCCTCGCCATTCCTTGCCAAATCACCCCTCCTCGTCTCCCGATCATTTCATCGCTCCCCCTCCCCCCCTTGAGCTGCATCGGGGCGTGAGGTAACAATAAGAGCACCAGTGCATAGTAAATATTCATGATGCGTGCATTGTGAAACTTTGTGCCCCCAACGAATGCGGATATATTGTTACATTCCGAAACCTACGGCCCTTCATCTCCAACGTTTAAATACCAACAACTGGCGTGATTTCTCCAGGTGCAATTTGCTAAAGTTTCATTTTCGCCTGGTACTTCTCCAATAACGTCTGTCACATCAGCCCACCCATCTGCGAAAACCTGCCCATAATGCAATCCATAGCCCAAATGAGAAGCCAGACGTTTACCACCCCAGATACTAGCTCGATTATATCGAACAACAACACGAGAAAGTCGTCTAGATTATCCAACTTTAACCCCATTGGCAGGTCGAGAACCTTGCCAAGGTACGACGATGCTCAGATCCCTCAACCGGTCGCTTCATCGGTAGCTTCCATCGTCTCCACTTCTTCTTCTTCTTCTCCTGCTCCTCAAACTCCTGTGGCCGAACCGTTAACCACACTTCATTCGAACCTGTCTGCCTCCAGTCTTAACTCGGGTGAAAATAATTATCAATTAGTTAAAATGGACACGAATCAGCTGGTTTCTTCAGACTTTTCCATACAGACCCAGTTCAAGGTTAGTTTAAGAATGAACAAGAAAGAGATCGAGCTTATCAGATACACCTGGAATAAGATGTTGTTGGACGAGCCAATCGAGCAGAAACAAACTCCATACGGCATTCCAGGTGCGTTCCCTTCTTCTCCATCCACCCAAGCTGCAGGCAGTAAGGAAAAGACCATGAACTACATCAACCGTACCTCCGCCTCCACCGTGGCATCCTCGCTTTTCTGTCGTCAATTTTACTCCAACTTGCTCTCCATGAACTCAAACTTGGAAAAGTTGTTTCCCTCCATCAAGCATCAGGCCGTTTCTTTCGCCGGTGTCATGTCATTCGCTATCAGTCAATTGGAAAACTTGAGCGTTTTAGATGACTACCTTATCAACTTAGGAAAGAGACACTCGCGTATTCTTGGAATCGAACCTGCCAACTTCGAGTTGATGGGTGAGGCCTTGATCCAAACCTTCCACGAACGTTTTGGTGTCAGATTCACCCAAGAACTCGAAGTTTTGTGGATCAAGCTTTACATGTACTTGGCAAATTCACTTTTACAATTTGGTATCGATCCCGTTATCAGATTGAACGAAGACGAAGATGACATGTTTGAAACCGCTTCCGTCTCCGGTATGAACCAATCATTCTTCTGGGGTGGTAAGGGTCGCTCATACAGTCACAACAATGGCTCTAACGAAATGGTTACTCTGTCCATGTTGTTGGACGACAAACGTTCTTCCATCAGTACTGCCAACACTGGCACCACTGGCTCCACCGGAATGCAAACCATCATGTCATCCGTGGTATCCACCGGCACCTCTGCTTCTACAATCGAGATCAAGAAGGTGCTACCTTCAGTTCCTCCTCATGCAGGCCCCAATGCAGTGGCTGCTTCTAATGCCAGCACAATTTCCGTCAAGAAGGCCAGCATGAAGAAGAGAAAGAGAGACTGTGTGATTATGTAGTGCTACGATAGATGTAATATATGGGATATCCTGAAAACATGTAAATCTCCACCATAAGATCTAGAACTTTTCATATTTTTCACAACACTTCACCTGATGCGCCATCGATGATTATAATGACATATCGTTATTTGCCTGCATACACCGGACCAAATCAACCCATGTCAACAATTCTAGCCTGGTGTGAATAGCCGTCGCAACCGCTGCCAAAGTATCACATAGTTACAGGAGTTGCAGGAAATTCCACAAATTTCACTCATCACCCCATCAAATCGCATGGGAGATCGGGGGGCCATTAGGCTCGGTGGCTAGGCGATGTCCCGTGGAAAAGCCCCTATCGTTGAGATCGCTGGCTAATTGTTTCCTTTTCTCTGTTCCAGTCTGCAAATATTTTATATTATTGGGCTTGGTTAAGATAATCTCGATAATACATGCATTTTTCCCTGCGGGATGATATCCCAGGTATTTATTCAATTAGGAAATGTAATAGGGAGCTGCGGTCTGCAGCCCTGGCCGATCCCTCCTTCGATTGTACACGCGTCGCAGGTCGCGCGTTCAACGCCTTCCTATTCGGGCCTGGAAATGCGCATGTCCAGGCCCAATCTCTACACCTGACAACCTGCACTGGCCCGCAAACACAGTGGTGGACACACGCACTCGCGCCCACAGCGATATCGATGGCGCTGGTCACTGCCGCCAGCCGCTGCCTTATGCCCTGGTATCATCCTCGCACCTCGAACCTGAAGTGCACCTGTATACACACGCCCTGCACACACACGCCCTGCACACACACGCCCTGCACACACCCACATTCCATCTCCTCTCCCCCCACACCAATCGAGCCAGCCCCGGCGCGTCGCGTGTGTGGTTGTCCTGCACACCTAACATTGGCGAGGTCTACCTCCCACGTGACCGCCTTGAGCTGCTTGTGTGTCAGTGAGAACAAATTACGACCGTGTCTCATACCTCTACTCAAGCGGCCAGCGTTGTTCATTCCTTCGCCCTCCTCCACCTCCTTCATCCATCCTCCCATCCCCAGGAACCGCTTCTGCTGGCAAGGCTAGCTCTTACGATGTCTAGAGCCTCTCACGACAACGATCCTCACGCGGAGGAGCTTCTCCTAAGCAATACTTTCTATTCGGCTCCAACACCCGCCAGCCATGTTAATACTCTCCGAAACTCCATTCAGTTCAAGCATTCGCCTTCCATGACCTCGATCCACGCGAAATCCGGCTCGGCCGCTTCTCCGAACGAGAGAACTTCGTTCATGAAGGTGTCACCTTCCATGAAAGCTTTGGAGACGATTCTTAATGAAAAGACACAGGCTACGCCATTTGGTACTTCCGAGAGCCAACCATCCGTTAGCAACCAAATTTTGGAAGAAGAAGAGGAAGAAGAACCTTGGAGGCCTCCAACCGCTCCTCTGTTCCGCTCAAATAATCCATTTAGTGAGCCGGCTCAGAGAGAATCAACTTATTCTACCCAATCATTCGAAACTGCCAGATCTCATACCTCCTCTCCCGAGGTGCTTCCAGACCACAAAAGGTCATTTTCAACCATTGATGAGGTCGGATACTCCACCAATGACGACACTCCTCCATTATCTCAGGAAGTCACATTCCACGACTTTAAACAAGTATCGGTGGTGAGCACCGATAACCAGCCCAAAATAGTAGACAATGGCCCCAAAGCAGAAAATGGCTCGAGAAATGTCAGCGGTAGCAGTGTTTACACCAGCGGCAGTAGCGTGTATACCCTCAAGACTCCTATCGATCGCAGAATGTCAGACCAGGAGGATACATTGATCGACGAAAAGACTGAAGCTACCCATAATACTAGCGAGGAAACTATGAGAAATTCCGACGTTCAAGGCTCAAAGTTTACCAAGAAAACTTCAAGAAACCCATCAGGTAATTCGAGAAACCCATCGAGCAATTCAATGAACCCACCAAGAGCACATGAAACACTCCCACCAATCCCCATGACTCCACCCAGATATCCAAAATTGCCATTATCTGCATCTTCCCCTACCCTTTCAATGGCATCAAAAGAAAGTGGTTATCCTCTTTCAAAACCTGCAATTCATCAACCTATTGGCCAATCACCACATGCTTTTGCTATATCTCCTAAACCTAAGTCTATGCTTGATGCCGCAGGACCTGTGACTCAAAAATCACCACATTTAAGATCGAATTCTACCTTCTCGTTGGGAAACACAATTAATTCGGCTGAAAAATCTACCACTAGGCAACGTAGAAGTAATACGGTGGGTGATTTAACTAACGTTGCTAAAGATGATAAAAACATTACATCACCTGCACCTGCACCAGTGGAGAAGAAGAAGTTTAGCTTCAAAGCATTATTCAAGTCAAAATCAAAGAACCACTCTTTGAATGAAGACTCTAAACCCAAAAAGCTCAGTTCAAAGTCCTATTCCACGTCAAATCTTTCTAACTTCCGTGATAAGTCAGACTCTGCATCCATAAACATTTTAGATAAGAAGAAAAAGAAAGATTCGGGATTATTTAATGCATTCAAGAAAAACAAGTCATCTGATAACTTGCAGAAATTTGATGATGTCACATCAGTTGATCCAGACTCTGGATTTCCTATTCAATCGAAACCTGTGGCTGTTCCTGATGACAATTATTCAAAGCAACCAATTAACAATCATCCCAGTACTTTTGCTCAAACTGACAAATACCCTCAACACAATTCAAAACCATTGCCTAAGATTTCAAACTATTCGAGACCTAATGTTCAGGAAATGAAAAATACTTCTAGCGAAGAGTCATCTAATAGCTATCAACAACCACCTTACGTTCCAATTGTTCCAGAGGTTAGCAAAACTCTCAGAGAACGTGAAATTCGTAAAGATCAAAATGATTTACCTTCTCCATCCATAAACATGGGATCTGTTGTTGAGATGAATAATTCCGAACTTCAATACAAACGCTCATTCAAATCGAATACAAACATTAATTTTATCAGAGAGGTCACTGAAGATGATATTGAAATCGGAACAGGTTCAGAAAAGGATGAGGAATACTATGATGATTATGATACCAAAAACCTTTTAGACAACCCTCCAACAAAAATGTCAAACACAAGGTTTGATGAGGAAATGCTGTTAATTTCAAGTCCACTTCAAAGCGAACCAATCAACGTTGCTTTTGGATCGCCTTTTGAAGTGAAATACGATGCAGAGAAAACGCCAAAGCTTAATCAACCAGAATCTAAGATTTTAACTGCACCAAAATCTTCTAATGATCTTTCGAAGATTTTGGCAGATAATCCAGATCGTAATTTGTCCGTTTCACCAAAGCAAGATTCATTGTTAGGTGAGGCCTTGTTTCCAAAATCTTTAAACCCACAAGAAGTTGAGAGTATCGTTTCCCTAGAGAGATCAAGATCTATTAAATCTATCAAGTCTATCAAACGGAATTCTTTCGTCAATTACAATGGTAGTGATGATAACATTATTCAATTTACAGGGCCTCCTCCTTCTTCACCACCAACCGTGAAATCAGGAATGACTCGTTCCAATTCCATATTGAAAAATTCAGCATCGAGAAGAAACTTAACTCAAGAACTATACAATTCCTTAGATGCGAAGGTGTCTTCTGATCAGCCAAGCTCAGCAGTTCCTACACCAACAAATGAGGTTGCTACAAATCAATCGAATGAAGTAGTTCCTGCACAAGCAAATGATACTGTCGATGATAATTTCCAAGATTTGATG
Source organism: Suhomyces yuchorum (assembly GCA_030571845.1). NCBI lineage: Eukaryota > Fungi > Ascomycota > Pichiomycetes > Serinales > Debaryomycetaceae > Suhomyces > Suhomyces yuchorum. Next base: position 20,180 of record JAJLYW010000043.1, read on the forward strand.
GAATTCACCGATTTTATTGATGTTGATAATTTGAGCTTTTCTGATTCACCAAAGGAGGTAATCACTTTATCACCTCGAATTGTTGTACAACCTCCTCCTGCTATTGATACATTTAATGTTCCTCCGTTATCTGTATCTTCTCCATCTGAGTCACCAAAGGAACTGATGGAATCCAACTATCCAGTCCCAATGCCATTGGCAGGACCTCCAATTTCAAATAAAGAAATTGGCACTGTTCCTAGAGTAACAATATCACCCTCACCTGAAGTGGCTCAACACAACTTGGAAAATGAAAGACCAATTTCTCCAGAGTCAATTCCTAAAGATGAGATTCTTGATATTAGCTCGGAAGCTCAAAATGGATCAAGTTTAATAGAAATTAGCGGTGCTAGTTTGATTGAATCATCTCCTATTTTGGAAACTGCTTTGAGACAGCTGGCCTCGTCAAATTTGAATGAAAATGACAGGAGTCAATTCAACAATAGACCTATTTCGATGTCATTCAGAGGCTTGAAGGGACCATCGTTTGGTGGTAAGGTCGCCCAACATGATATTAGAAGTAGTGATTCTCATCAATCGTTTAATATCTCCTTCGGCGAGGAAAGCGATGTTGGAGGTGGCTTCGGTACTAGTGACGACGAGGAGAATTTTGGTAGTGATCTTGGTTCCGTCGCATCTCACATCAGTAACAAAGAAAACGACGTTCCTCCTAGGGGTGATCTCAAGGGACGGAATACAGTTTCAAAATTGAAGTCCAGAAATGCTCATGGGCAAAATGGTTCACTCACCTCACTTCCTAAACCCCCCAAGAAATCACACAATAGAGTTCCATCATTCTCTGACACCGCATCAACTAGCTCCAGTCCTAAATCTTTCGGATCCATGATTTCCAGGAAATTAAAGAAGTCACCTACAATTGCCCCTGCCCAACCCCAAACCAACATCAAGAGTACTGGCGGGGTGAGGTTTTCTTCTAGAATTATCCTTTATGATACCTACAACGGAGATGAATACGATAGGCATCCGGATACAGCTACATGTAACCAATTGACCCCAGTGTTGGCACAACAAATCAAGGAAGAGTTGAATACATTCAAGAGTGAGATGGTGATTCATTCCCAGTCTCGCTGTTACACACATTTCTTCTAATAACATGGACATTAATAATGCACTTCTACGCTTGCGTCGTGCCTATTCACTTCTAATGTACACTATTTCGATTGTTTAGCATGTGTAGCATGTGCACTTCTAAAAATACGGTCCAAAACATCGTTGTCTTTGGGGTGTATCTTAGCCACCACTTGTTCTGGAGTTTGCATAACAACCACCACGTATTCGTTGTTTCTGAAGTCAACACAGGTGGTTCCTGCCCAGGGTGCTATATCGTAGTCTTGAAGAGTCACAACTGGTGGTACACCATCGACAAAGGCTGGATAGTCCGACATAATGAAAAGTTTTTAGTTGGTTGTACTAATATGAAAGTTCAAATGTTAGTGTGCGAACTCATCTCTCATCTATATAGTATCAATAAATTCTCATATTCTCATATTCTCACACTGTGAAATTCTCCATATTTTGTCCTTTCTGTACACATTAGACAGACCATCCGAACCATCAAGTACCCGAACGTTCCAAATGTCTATAGTTCTTCCAGGGCAATACATATTGCCAGCATACAAATATGTTGATTCCAAAATACAAAAGTATCACCCCAGCAGAGGAACCGTGATGTCTCAAATTGGTGAGGGTCAGGATAGAATTCCCGTGATAGTGGCTACAAAGCTCGGGAAGGTGCTTATTAAAGAACTAGAAGAAACCTCCGAGGTCAAGTCATTCATGGTGGCGGTGGTACCTAAATCCAATACTTATCACAACTATGAACAAGAGTTGAATTTAATAAAAGAATCTTCCAACATCTCCATCAATTTACCTAAAGAAAACGACATTGTTTTGGTCAAGATCACCAAAATCACCACCAGACAGGCCTATTGTGAAATCATCACCGTGGAAGGTTTTGGTAACGTTTTACAAGATTCTGGCGTCGGAGCTAATGGAGAATTGGCCCATGGATCTGTACCATATGGTGCTGGCTCGCAAGCTTACTTTAATCACCAAACCGTTGCCTCCAGTCAAACAACATTGTCTAACGCTGCTACCAATGACTTGGGAGAAAACTTCAAAGGTATCATCAGGTCACAAGATGTCAGGTCCACCGATAGAGACAAGGTGAAGATTATTGATAGTTTTAAGCCAGGTGATGTTGTAAGAGCAATCATCATATCATTAGGTGACGGTTCGAATTACTACTTGAGCACTGCCAGAAATGATTTAGGAGTGCTCTTCGCTAAGAGTGAAAATGGAAGTGGTGACCTCATGTTTCCAATAGATTGGCAAACCATGATTGACAGAACTAGTGGAGTGATGGAAAAGAGAAAATGTGCAAAGCCTTTCACCGAAGATGAACAACAATTATAGATGTATATTAAGAACAGCATATTTCGTAAAATGAAAATTGCATAATTAATCTGGAATTAATAGGTAGTATTATGTATCAATCTGAATACTCTAAGTTTATCTAACGCATGAATTATTGGAATCAAGCGACAGGGTGAATTAATTCTTCATCCTCTCCTCTCAAGTCAACTTCTGATAATCCAACCTTGGATCCAAATTTGACAAATCTTTCCATGTACTTCTTTTGTTTTATTTCAACAACTTCACTCAATTTTGGCCAATAAGTTTCATGCTTATATTGGAAATTGACGTCTCCTCCAAAATCTCTATCTAATTGATCCTTTGGAACGTAGTCAACAAATGGGACATCATAAATAATTTTTTCTCTTGTCATTGGATCGATGAATGGGTGGATCATCTTCAAGAAAGTCCATCCCAACCAAGGAATGTTAGTCAACAAAGCCTTACCTAATCTTTCTGGATAGTGTGTTTGGAGAATGTGCAAAACTTGTCTGGAAATTGAAATGGATGGAATCTTACTGTGTTCGGTTCCTTCAGGACGAGGTTTGAAATCAATCAACAAAGAAAGGGAGTCTTGGCCAGAAGGCATGAAACTGATAACTGTCTCCAACATAACCACCAAGTGTTGAACTTGAAGTTGAGATTGCTTGGTATTTTGGGCACCTGGCTTAAGATACAAACATGGTCTGGCATCATTATCGTATCCCAAGACCACTTCTTTTCCGGTGGCGTTTTCTGGAGAAGTGAGCTCCAAATTGGTTGAGTTTTGCGAGCCGACGGTCTTATTGATGGAAAATTCTCTTCTCCAAGCTAAGGTAAGGGAAACTCTGTCTATGGCTTCCTGAACATGCCACTTAGTTGCACGAAGATATCTCAAGAAACATTCTCTAGTTAACCATGATTTTTCGTCTTCATCCAAAGGTTCGTATTTCGAAGTATCTTTATCTTTGTGGTTGTGTTCACTTATTGGAATTTTGGGGTCGGCAGAGAAGAAGGCCAATACCTCGTTGTATTTTTCTTGTTCTGTAGTTGATAACTCAGTTGGCTTTGGAACCTTTGAGTCTTTACTAGGGGACTCGAACGGAACGTGTACTGGTGGGCCCAATTCGACTTCAGGCTTTGGCTCTTCAGCTTCCTTCTTTTTCCACAACATTATCCAACTATACAGAATTTGAAAACTAGGAATTTATAATCTACTCGGTTGTAGGATACCTCACGGGATTTACTATCCGATTCCCGAGTCACGTGCTCTCGGTGACGCGATGGAGGGATCCTCCAGGACAGTTAGTCTTGGGGACCAGGGTTCATAAACAATCGCCTTCTGCTAAATTCCAAAGGCGTGGATTCTGGCGGTGTTAACCAGAACTTTCAGCGTCCAACAAAACACTTCACCGAGCTACAGACTCATAATCCATCGCAGGGTCTCGGCATTTCACCAATGGTAATTCGGCATTAATGATTTGTGCCGCGTCGTATAGTTGCGTCCTGACATATCCGGGATTCCTGTCACGTTCTCAGAGTCACATGGGGACCCTTGTCACGTGGACTAATCTGATTACCTCAGAGGTGACAAACACCTCATCATACCTTAAATTCGATTGCAGCCGCTAAGTCCACTTCCTATCACATGGGACCTCCATCGGAATACAACCCCAACCGGAGGTTTTTATCGCTCGTGGATCTTTGCACCAACAAAATCATTCAAAACCTTACCAAGATCAATGACACTGGCGCCACGCCATTTCACCTACTATCGCCTATCCTCGAGCGAATGAATGCAAAGCAACTTAGTGAAGTCGAAAATACCAGTCCTCAGATCGTACCAGAATCAGATAGGCTATGGCTCTCGCTCATAGAGAAAGACTTCCCCAATCGACCTGTTCCAACAAAGAAATTGATGACTTCTGACGATATGCCAAATAAGACTACCTATTACAAGTACCTTGGAGATCGAGAATCATTTCGTAACGATCTGACGCAGCGTTTACGCAAGATCACAGAGAAGCTCAGAAAGGAGAAGTCTGCCAATAAGATCGTCAAAGTCCAAGAACTATTGAAGGATCCCACTGTGAAACGGAGCAACTGGTCAGGATCCCACAGCGGTATCGGGAGATACAATTCACCGGCAATCCGAGGGAACTCTATATTAAGTAAAGCTAGGCGAGACTTACAGAATCGTTCAATGATGTTTCCACAAAAAGTGAGTCGTTACGACCCATACGATGCATTTAAGTATAAACCAAAAGACACCATCAATGCCCGAAGACCAAAGGTAAACAGAGTGACTACCTTTGGAAATGCTACTGGTAGTACATCATCATTTATGAGTCAGGATAAGCTATCCAGACCAAACTTAACTACTCCTCCTAGACCAAATCATTCTAGAATAGTCAGTTCGACAGAACCTGCAAGATCCGTACAGGCTATACGATCGAACTCCAGCTTTAATAGCATGCCAGCCATATCCCCACCAAAACCAGAAAATTCACCAACTAGCCCATCCAATATAATAGCCTCACCGACGTCCCCAAATTCATCAGGTACCGAAGACATACCTATAGAACGTAAAAAGAGGCCACCGCCATCGATCTTTTTGGCAAGAAAGCGGCCTAGACCAACAGAGAAAAAAATGAAACCCAAACCACCACCTACCGAGCTGCCTAGACCATCCAAGATTCGGGCGATACGATCTTCAATATTTAATTAGATTTTTTACGTGTATAATGACTAATGATATTTCTATATATTTTTTACCTTTTTCAACAATCTGCCACTTGAGCTATCTGATAGTCTCTTTCTGGTGGCTGTCTGGTCTGATCCTGTAAGGTCGCCTTCACCACCAGCCATTATGGTTTGTTTATATGAAATCACTCTTAACCTGCCACTTACCAAAACCTTTTCAGGATTCAACGTTACGCATGCCTTTGCTCTGCTATTGTCCAACCCCATGGTGTTTAAAACAGTCAAAATGTCACTAGAATTGCGTACCTGAACCGGCAGAGTAGCTCCGCTGGATACAATTATACCCCTGGATCTAGAACTTCTGATGAGTTGGAGCACATTACTGATGAAATTCTTTCTGATAATTTGGGAACTGACGACTTCCTCTGCACCGAATCCTGTAACCAAAGTAGAATAGCAAATCTCGAATTTAATGCCTTTGTCAACAGCACTTCCTATTGTCTTGTGTTTCAAAAAGAATGGAAGCTTGTTTGCAAAGTTAAATGAGATTAAGTCTATGTCGAGGTTAGTGGTACAGAGTTGTAATGCTTTTTCTGAAGTTGGTTGTACTGCAATGATATCAAAATGTGACTGGAGCTTTGCTAATCCCTGACACTTTGAGGGGTCGCTGACAACCATGGTAAAACGGCTGAAAATTTTCAACCCTTGAAATTTGCTACCTAGCTCCTCATTGAGACTCGATGTTGGGATGGGGTTGATCTTTTCCGGTTGGTTGAGAGGGATCTTTACTGTATCAGCGACCAAGAAATTAATCGCTATTTGTCGATATCCCAAATTGTAAAGTGTGATGATTATGTTTTTCAAGTTGGTGAGTTGTGATGCTGTCACCTGACTGGTATACCCGCTATTGGGCCATGGGACATTTAAATCGTAAAGCATAGTGATTCAGGCCATCGCTCTTTTTGATGATATCCATTATCTTTTAGTCACGCTTCGGTGCACGTGATAGGACGATCCGAATATGGGGTCCTCACAATTCAAGTGACATTGCCACCGCCACCTACCACTTACCTCCTATAAAGCTGAGCAAATCGTCTGAGAATTCCACCTACCATTTCAAATTATTCAACATTCCCCAGCATCAATCATGTCCAAATCAGCAGTCAATACAACACACCTTTTCGTGGATCGCACCAATAACACCAATAAAGAACAAGGCATCATAGACATAGGCAAGAACTGTCACAAATGCAAGCAGCTAGATTTATTGCCCTTTCATTGTGAGTTCTGCAGTCATACCTACTGCTCGAACCACCGAACATTGGAACAGCATGATTGTATCGGTAAAAAGAAGTTCGAGTTGGGGAAGTCACAAGCATCCACTAGAACCAGCTACAGTAAGGAAACTGTGAGTTCGTTGTTTCCAGATAGAGCGGCCAATATGCGTACGGTTGACGAAAGGCTAGCTAACTCTAAGACTCAACCATCAAATATAATAGAAAAACAATTCAGGGTCGGAGAGGTGGCCAAGATAACTCCCAATGCATTCAAGAAGCTAAGCAAGTTTTTAAAATTACAAAAGAATTCCAAATCCAGTTCCAGCTCAGGTTTGGGTGGTATTTTCAAAATGTCAAAGCTGACACCAAGTAAAACCGCCGAATTGGCTGTTTTGCGAAAACTGGCTAAAGGTGATGCAAAAATTGCCGCAAATGATAGAATCTTCATTTGGTGTCTATTTATTAATCCGCAAAGTTCGGCATCGGAATCTAAGGAAACCGAAGAATTCTCCAAGATTAATATAGAAAAGGATCGCAAGGCTATTTTTGTCTCTAAGAATTGGCCAGTTGGTAGAGCATTAGACTCCATTGCTGATCAACTCAGTATTCGTAACTACAACAACTCCACAAATGACTCTGCTGAACGTCTTAACATTTTCAGATTGGTGAATGATGAGCCTACATTAGTGAAAGCAAATGAAAGGTGTAACACTTCGTTTAAGAACGGAGATACCATTTACTTGGTTAAAGGAACTATTACGTCATAAGTCTATATTCTCGCATTTAATAAATTTGTTCAGGGTCCTCCATCTCGTAGTCTATCCAATTACCCATACAATTTTGATCTTCTAAATGATTCCATCTGCTGAATCTCGCCACTTTACAATGATCGACATCGTCACTATTGGCACAATTCATGTATGGGTCATGCTTGTAACCGATGTCCCTGAACCAGTGGATGTCTTTTTTGTCAGCGAATAATGCTAATCCCATTGAATGCACCGGTGCATCCCCCCATCTTTCATAATAAAACTTTCCTGTACTATCCAAGTGGTTCACCCAGTTCGTGTATGCTTCGTTCCTGAAAAATTCCATGTCTCCAATTTCGAAGTTGGACCAGAAATGGCACGTTGAGTAACCGTTAGTGTACTTGGTTTTATCAGGATTCTGTAAATCTTCCAACAACCATTGAAATGCCCCGTTTTTATTTACATATTTGTAGTTGTCGCCCTTATTCAAGAATTCTAAAGTTTCCGTCCAGAGAGTTTTCACGGTTTTTTCAATGTCGTATAAATTAATTGTGAAACCGTAAACTCTTTCCTTTGCTTCCATGTACTTGAATACATCATATTTTATGTTTGTATAGTAGTCGACTTGGGGTTCAATCCGCCAATAATAACGATACTTTACTAGTTCTGGAAATTGGTAGAAATTCTTCAGGTAGAAACGACACATATTGTGATAGGACAATTTTTCTGCATAAGCAACGTCTTCCTTGGCCAACTTGCTCATTAATTCTTTTTGCTTTTCTGAGTCGATAGATTCTGGCATATCCCACAACTCGGAAGGGATGGTGACAAATTCCATAGGGGCATCGGAAAACTTTTTCATTTTCTGAATAAATCTATCGGTGAATGGAACATCGTTGATGAAAGTGTAGGGGTACTTGAACTTACCATTGAAACTCTTTTCGAAATTTCTGATTGTTCTGCCCATGCTGGTAGCTTCCTCGTTTCTCACCAAGGCCACGATGGTGGCATTGGCATGCTCATAGTTGTGGGGATCACTTGGCGCAGCGATTAATGACAAGTCGTAATCTTTTGGTCCCAGAATCTTTTGATTCATCAAGTTGGAGTAGGTTTGACCGTTGGCCTTGAGGATCTCTTCCCTGGTTCCTTTCTTATTTGTTGGATTGATGAACTTGAACTGAACATTTCCTGGCTCTATGGAATATCCCAAGGTGTCTAACGACAGCTTTTCGTTCAGGCCACCAATAGCCTTTGCTGCTGCAGCCAAGTAGCTCATGTCAAACTTGCTGGTCAACGATTTGATTGTGGTGGTAGAAGATATCTTGTCCAAGGGGGTCGTCCATAAGTGCACGGTGATGAAGAACAATCCACACACATTAAACACCACTAGGGCCACCACTGCAGGCCGAATGGTTTGGAAGTGAATCATGATCTCAGAACTGGAATGGCAAGGGAATGGTAAGTACGTTCGTTATGGCTTACTTCGGAAACGTTTCTCCCTCTATTCAACAGCTTGAATTCAAATTAAATTCTCAGTTTCAATTTTAAGACGATTTCAATTCCAATTTCAATGGTGGACCCCTCCCACTTGTATGGGAAATCGAATAATTATGAGCACTAGTCTGGCAGCGATAAATAGTGGTGTTGTAGCAAGTGTTCCGACCTGAACCATGCGCGTTCCTATCTAGAACACAAGACCGGAAGTGCGTAGAAAATACCCACCGCATCTGGCATCCAAGAGAATGTTGACAACTTTCAAAGTCAACAGCTATGGAGGATACACGAAGGCTGATTTGGGGAGAATCCCGAGGTGAGCTACACACGGTACATATGCGGGATTTGCTGGCCACAGCCTTTGAGGCGTAACCCCGAGTGTTGTGGTCCGGCCCCAGCCCCCACGTCACGTGCCGGGCCATGCGCTTGTGTGCAGTTCCAGTAGGAACCCAAGCCTGTGTACCTTAAAGGGTGCAGCAACACAGAGCAGAGCAGAACAGAGATGGGAGAGCTAGAGCCAGGAAGTTAGCTGATCTCAGGTTTGGGACCAGCAGAGCTATGGCCAACAGTTTTACCAGTCGGGTCACATCTTGATTCGTAGGTGCAACAATAAGCCGTATGTGCCACAGAATGGCTGCATCCCGATTCCGCACAATTCTGCAACTGTTCCAACGGGAGCTTCTAACGTGTAATCCCGGAGCATAGCTACCAATTAGTATCTAAGATGGACTAATAAATCGTAGGCCAGGCTCAATTGTCTTTTTTTCTTGTGCTCACTGGGAAGAACTTTTCAACCCACATATTTTCAGCACCAACACACCTAGAAAATTATTACTGGTGTCTCCAATCTGCGCAGGAATTATTAGTTAGATCCACTTGGTTGTCAACGCTCCCAAACCACTAGACTATACTTCACCGCCAGTTGCTGCGTTGGTTGTGTGAAGAATAGTCCATCCTATGCGACTACCTGAAGTACAACAGTGGGTGGGTTTTCAACCATTTGGTACCATCCATAGGTAGACTTGAGAGACACAATGCCTCAAACCATTTTTCCTATTTTACAATGTTACATGAATCCGTGCCACCAGATGTAGTCTTGTCCAATCTGACAACTCAAGTGGTTAGCTGTTCTTTGTTTCCTTCTATTTTCACTGAATATGCTGTTTGGCATACTCCCTCCACTGGGTGATTTTGGCCTGGGTCGTGCGCCGCCCGGAACATCACTATATACTGAAAAACATGGCACCAGAATCCTGGTGCAATGTTGCTGCTTTTCAAGAAGGGGTCTGTCCTCGTGAGGAGCGTGACTTCGTCCACGCCACTAGTTCTAGGCCGAAACTTGTCCAAGCTTCCTCCCAGAGAAAGCACCATTGCAAAATTCCATTTCCCTGTGGCTACACACTCCATAGATCAGATCAATCATAGATTGGATGATCTCATTTCTTCCAAATCGAGAGTCACCCTCAACGGCCACATCAATAGAAAGCCCAGAATCAGACCTAACTTGAGCTTCGCGGAATTGAGAGATGAGTCTGGTGTGACACAAATTATCATGACTCCAGAAGCTACCGACAACCAACTTTTTGCAGCCCTCAAGTCTAGTGGAGTTGAAGACTCCATTAGCGTGACAGGATACATCCAAAAAAAGCATGGACAAGGACCCGAAGCTTGGGAACTTGTGGCAGAGAATTACCAAGTACTCAACTCCTCCAACCTAGATGCCGCACGTTTGGAGAAATTGAAGCACAATAGCCCACAAGATCTTCCTCCACAATTCAGGTATCTTCAATTGAGAACAAAACCACTCCAGAATGCCCTTAGAACTAGAAGTCGGGCTGCCAACACTACTCGCAAAGTATTGATTGAAAAACATGGCTTCACTGAAATAGAAACTCCTCTTTTATTCAAATCTACTCCAGAAGGTGCTCGAGAATTTTTGGTTCCAACAAGGCAAAAGGGTCAGTTTTATGCATTACCACAATCTCCCCAGCAATACAAACAAATCCTCATGTCCTCTGGATTTACCAAGTACTTTCAATTGGCAAAATGTTTTAGAGATGAGGACCTCAGATCTGACAGACAACCGGAGTTCACTCAAGTAGATCTAGAAATGAGCTACATAAGTAGCAGTGACCAAGTTGGGGTGGTGGTAGAAGATGTTATCACCAGTATTTGGAATGGAGAAGAAAAGGATGTCTATACCTTAGTTGGAGATGTCCTAAAGAAAGTAGACCCAAACACATCGAATGAAACTAGATTTACGAAGTTAGACTACATTGATGCTTTAACAAAATACGGTATTGACAAGCCAGATTTGAGATCGAGTTTGAGCTTCGAAGATCTCAGCAATTACTTCGTCTCATCCAATTCTGATTTTGGCGTTGTTGAAGCTTGTGTTCTCCGGGATGCCTTTGACTCTCTGAAGAAATTCAAAGTCCCTCATTCATTTAATGATAAAATTAATTATTCTAGAAGAAAACCAATAATTTTAGCCATAACAACTGATGAGATGGCTAAAACTTGGTATGAAACCTTTGTGGAAAAGGGAGTTTTAAGCAAGACTGTTCAGTTCAATAAGAAGCAGCTTGAATCCTTGCTCAATTTAAAGAAAGGTGATATCATTGCTTTCTCGAATAGAGCAGAATTCCCTTATGAGAACCCCACACCATTAGGAAGGTTTAGGCAATTAGCAATAGCTGAATTTCCTGAAAAGTGGAATAGGCCAATTTTACATTCTGATGGAACTTTGACGCAAAATCAAGATAGAAACAGTTTGTTTGTTGGATCCTGGGTTATTAATTTTCCACTATTTAATCCAGTCGAATCATCGGAGATACCAGGTGACTACCCAACATATAATTTCACGGCTTTCGAATCTACCCATCATCCATTTACAATGGCAAAACTTGAAGACTATGATCTTCTTGCTACTGACCCTTTAAAGGTCAGAGGTGAGCATTATGACTTGGTCATAAATGGTGTTGAAGTTGGAGGTGGTTCAAGAAGAATTCATGAAGCTGCATTACAACAATACATCTTTGAAGAAATTTTGAACATTCAAAACTTCGAAGAGCTTTTCGGTCATTTATTGAAAGCCTTAAGTATGGGTTGTCCTCCTCATGCTGGTTTGGCTATTGGCTTTGATAGGATGTGTGCAATGCTTGTTGGTAGTCTGAGTATTCGAGACGTAATCGCATTTCCAAAAAATCAATCCGGGGTTGATCCTGTCGTTGAAAGTCCAACGCAAGTAAGTGAATCCAGATTGAAAGACTATTTCATCAACACCATAGAATAAAGTATTCAATTCAAATAATTGTATATAGGAAATTTGAATCTTGTACATATACTACAGAATAGATCAAAATATTAATGTATATTCGTAACAATTCCTTTATCTTCTTCTTCCTCTTATCTTAGCTTTTTTATCATTCTTTTCTCCCAACTCTTCTTCCAATTTTCTCTTCAAATACCCCTGTTCTGCCTTTTGGGCCTTCTCTTCTTGAATTTTCTTTTGCTCTAACAACTTCTCCATTTTCAATTCTATTGGTTTCTTCACTCTATTGTTGTTCTCTTCGTCGTTTGCTCCGAAGAATTCGGTTTCTTGTTGTTTTATCAAAGCCTTCCAGTCAAATTTCTTTCTCATGAATAACTCCATAGACCAATTCTTCCAAACCAATCTACCATATGTACTTTCTTTAACTTTGTGAGATTCCTTGGCCAATTCTGTTGCAACTTTGTCTTTGTATAATGGCAACAAAATAGTGAAGTTCCAAAGTTTGTCCACAATGTGAGATCCATAAGAGTTGCACGATAAGACCACGATTTCATTTTGGAATTGATTAAGCAATCTCTTTCTTAAAATTAAATTCTTCTTTTCTTCTTGTCCATCTTCGTTTTTGACAATTTCTAAAGCGTTCTCAACAACATGACTGAACACACCATGCAAGCACATTTGAATTAATCTCTCGATTGGTAAAGCCATAAAGTTCAACCAAACACAAATTCTAAATTTGCCATCGTATTCCATCAATTTTTCTAAGAACAATGCTCTTCTTCTTTCTTCGGCAGTTGGCCAATCGTCTCTTTTGTTTCCTAAAGTTGAACCTGTCAATTGCAAAACATTTTCCAAAAACTCTGTGGTAGTGTCGTTGGATGGGTTGGCTGGATCGTAGTTTGGTGCAAACTTTTTGAATAATTGCTCGATTAATTCATCTCTTCTATAGTTACCTCTGGTAATAGAAGCGTCAATCATCTTTTGGCCCAAGTCCAAATTTTGGTTCTCGGAAACACTGATTAAATTAGACAATTCAGGGATGACCTCATCTAAAATATGCTCAACCTCTCTTGGCTTCAATTTGGAAGCTAATGCTTGAATGATGTAAACACCAGTGGTGGATCTCTTACACAATTTCAAAACTCTATCTTTCATGTAAAGAGTGTAAAGTCTCTCGATGTATTTTCCTCTGACACCTTGATTTTTAATGATGGCTTCCAAGAAATGAGATCCAACAGGATCAGATAAAAGATGCTCCACGAATGCGCCTTCTTTATCATCTTTATCGTCGGTTTCTTTCAAAAAGATCAAATGCCAAAGGGTTCTTTCTTTATCAACAATACCTTCTACTTGCAATAATAATTGGATCACAGGAGAAGCAATCTTATCAATAGATAATTGTCTCATACCCTTCACATCCTGGCCGCGGGTTACGGCGTCACAAATATCTTTCAATTCAACTTTAAACGTAGAAGGAATTTGATAAGTCTTGTTGAAGTCGTCATTATCCTTGATTTCGATCATTTTTCTGGCAATCTTGGATTTTTTCGATCTCAAAGTGGAGTTTGAAATAGTGGTTGAAGGTAACTCCCTACCCGAAACAATCAAGATGATTATTCTTAAAACGTGAGAACCGTATTGATGGGTGATCATGGATTTCACGGATGGTTTGATCTCATTAAGCATTTTGATGAATAAAGTCTCCATGGTTATTTGAATATCCTCTGTTTCAATGTCAGCTTCTTCCTCTGCAGCCTCGCCAATCAATTCCTTCTCAATTAATCTTGCGGACCTTACCAACAAGGTCTCCAAGACATGGGATGCGTATTTATGGTAGGACAAAGAGTTGAAGTGAGTCAAAAACAGATGGAAAATATTCTTCAATTGTCTATCACTAGAGAATAAGATCAATCTCTCCATTAACTTGGAGCAAATTTGGTTGGTCACTAACTTGAGTTCCTTACCCTTAGCTTCTTCCAAAACAGATCTAATGAACCCCTCTCTTTCCTCTTGTGATTCAAATGCATTGACATTAAGTGTGGACTCTGTTTGCTTAAAGTAGTCAAGCTCATTAGCATCCACTAAACCAAAAAATGGAGTTTTGGGCTCTTCCTTTCCTTCATCATTCAAGGGTTGTTCTGAATCTGAAGCAAAGTCCTCATAGCTTGAAGGTTTTTCTTGTTCCTTGGCCTTTTTCTCCGAACGTCTTCCTCTGGAACCGGTTTTAGCCATGATTGTATGGTAATGAAAAGTTGGTTACCTCTAAGAGATGCCTTGAAAAATATCACGTGTGCACTTGGGGCATCGTGCGGCTCACCATCTGGACTTATTTTCCTGCATATTATCTTTGCTTGACATAGGTGACTGGGACAGAAGCTATGTGAAAATACTGCTTCTAGTTTTGGATTAACTTGACTAAGGTACTTAGGTAGGTGCTCTATTGGTGGTAAATTGAGTTAACGAGTACTTAATATCCCCGGTTAATTTTATGTATTGTATAAGTATACTGGTGTGCTGAAGAAGTGCAGGAGGATCTTTAGTTGACTCAAAGCTTAAATCCTACGAACGAGTGCACGAGTATCAGATAGAAGATGTTCGTTCATCGATAGTTTTCTGGCCGTAACACTTCAAATAATTACAATATTTTTTGACTTTGTGAACTGTACCTTACATCACCAAGGAAAAAGTATACATGACTTAACTCAATCGATCACAATATTTATAGAAACATACTCAAAAGTGTATGCATTTCATAGAATTAGTAAAATATTAGGACTCGGTTATACGGGAATGATGTTGGCTTTTCTACTCAATTGGTCATTATACTTCCCTTTCCTTAAAGGATCAATCTCAATCAATCTTCTTAAGCATGCTTGAATATCATCTGTTAAAAGATCATCTGAACCATTTTCTTCTCTTTGTAATAATCCCTTGATTAATATAATTGTCTTCAAACACCAACAGTTATCTAAATGGTCTTCACTATCTTCGATTTCAAGCTCATTCAACTGCTCTACTTCTTTCAATTGATCTTTGAGAATCTGGACATAGGACTTGTCATATGAATTCAATTGAAGATCCTTAACAAATATATCACTTGTTAATAACCAATAAAGGTAAATCCAAATAGAAGAATCATCACTATCCATATACATTCCCGTTTTGACAAGTTCCAATTCGAACATCAATAGGTCGTATGGCCTTTTGAACAATTCCACGGTCTTCGATTCTTTAGGAGGCTCTGCAGATTGTATTAACTTGAATATTTTTGGTATGAGATTGCTTCTGTTGTGCCAAGCTGAGAAATTGGAAATGTTATTATTGATCTTGCTTGTAGTGTACTCAAACTCTTTAATGCTAATAGCCAATAATGCAGTGTCTGTCAAGTCTTTGTTTCCACCCGACTTCTCAATTTTTGTAACTTGCTCATTTTCGATATTTTCGACCACAAACCTTCTATATTGCCATCCATGATAATTTCTGCTGTCAAGCTCCAAAAGTTTTGAGACCACGGCAAATTCGTAAGACCAATTAACTTTTTCTAGTTTCACCAATTCAAAGAGGCACCACTTTCTATGATTCCAGATCCAATAACATTTTGGATACCTTTTCAATAATCCCATGAGTAGCTTGAGATCGTCTTCCAAGTATTGGGGGTATGCCTCGCCCTTATTAGCTAACAAGATCTCTCTTCTGTAATTCCAGATTGTGTAGAATTCTGGATTCAACATCAACAACTCGGTGGTCTTATCCAATGCTGAAAGGCTGTGGTCTTTGGCATCTCTTAACCCAAAAACTTGTTCTGATAAACCGTTGTACTTAGCGATCCGTTCCTGATCCTTCGCAACTTTTGCTAATTTGGCCTCATTGGAGAGGTGGACCCTTTTGATTCCATGCTGATGTTAGTTGTCCATTCCAAATTTATGTCATTAACTTACCATTTCCGTAATTGGGGTAACTTAATGATCTGTTAACAGATCTGGTGATCTGGGTCGTGCTCATTCAAAAAGTTACTGGCCTGAGATAAGAATTGAACATGTAACAAAGTCGACAGGACAAATGTAAGAAGGACCAGAAATACAGAGTAAAGTTTCTCTGTGGCAACACATTAGTGAAAATAGCATTCTTTTTATTCTGTGAATAGTTGCATGCTTTCTTGACTATTTTGTAGCAATTACAAGATTGTCAAAGGTATTAAGAAATGGAAAATTACTAGTGTTAATGGAGCTGGTTTAGTACACTTAATACGATTTCTAATTGCTGTGAGCAGCTGTTCCTTCGGTGGTAATCCTCGGCATTTGTAACCAGAATCATTCTGAATTCTGATATCCTTCTCATTTTAGAAGCGATATAACAAAAACTATTTAAGTAATCAGGAGTAGATTGCATAAGTTCATGGAATCACTCAGGTTAGTAAGAAATTTTAGAGCATTATAGTTGGAATATGATTCTAATTTTTCATGCAGATACTAGGACTGGAATTAATCATTCTTCTGATTTAATTCTTCGGTATTTTAAGGTCACTGGGTGTGTGCTAGTAACTATCTGCTCCTCGCTCACTTTCCCCCTCTGTCTTTGTCATTCCCAATTTGCCGTGATCATCAAATACTCAGTGCTATTAAGGTGACTTTTCAATACTGTAGGTAGTCTCACTTAAAAGTTCAATTCTTCTAAAGCTTAATTGTTCTGTTATATTTCTGGAATTCAGACGCTGAAAATTACAATAGTATGGTGTGTCTTACTATTTGTACTGAGAACTTACCCGTTGTCTTCCTTTGTATCGCGAGGAATTAAATTACCATTTATATCAATCCTCATCTAGGTAGCAGAAAGTAGCGCAACTACTATCCACCAATACCAGAACCCTGAGAATGAAATTTTATACAATTAACAAAGTAACACATATCCTCATCTTTGGCAAAACGTATTTCACAATTACTCTACAACCCGAGTAACTTTGGTTTGATCGTGTCTTAGGTGTCTGAAGACCTTCAGTAGTACATGATTTCCTGCACATAGTATAAGCAGCATAAACATAACCTGAGAGAACATAACAGTAGCAGCCACTTTATTTTCATAACTTCCACATGTCAGATCCGTCGAAGCTAGCACTCAAAGGATCCTGCAAAATAGTCACCGACTACTTTGAATTTGCCATAAATAGCATCTTGTTCCAGAGAGGAATCTACCCTGCTGAGGACTTCCAGACAGTAAGAAAATACGACTTGCCACTATTAGTGGCCGTTGATGATGATGTGAAAGAATATATACTGAAGATCATGACACAGATCAAGAAGTGGATCTATGGCAAAAGAATTGTGAAATTGGTCTTAGTGATAGTCTCCAAGACTACAGTCGAAACGGTCGAGAGATGGGAATTCAACATAGACATCAACGACACTAATACGGAGAACAATGACACGATAGAGAAACCAAGGAGCGAAACCAAGAAAGAAATACAGGCTATCATACGACAAATCACGTCGCTGGTCTCATACTTACCGATGTTGAAGGATGACGACTACACATTTAACGTCATGGTGTACACAGATCCAAATAACCCTACCAATGTACCAATTGAATGGTGCGACACCAATGGAGATCAAAAACTATTAGACGGAGACGTTGAAAACGTCAATTTCACGCTGTTCAGTACCAATATCCACAAGGTGGGTACAGCAGTGAGTTACAAAACAGATTAGCATTTTTAGGCATTTTTTGTCAATTAAGTTTATATTATACAATATAGTACACGCCAGTACATTTTAAATACGTTTGAACCATAAAAACCCAAAGTTTTTTACTCATTGCTTTGCTGAGCTTCTTCTGTGTGGTCTTTGGCGACCTCTTCACTGAATCTGCGTCTCTTGTTGCCCAACATAAACCTTGCGGAGCCCTTCATCGCCACTGAATAATCCCACACTTTCAAATATTCGTCAGATTCCAACAACAGTCTTTTCATACATGATTTTTGGTTCATCTTTGTTAAGTCGTTAAATCTAGATTTTAACTCCATAAACTTGAAAACTTGCTCCTTTCCAGTTTCTTGGTCAACTGAAGGGATGTATTCATTCAAGATTGAATAGTTCATTTGATGAATGTAGAAGTCCAAAATGTAAATTATGGCTTCATTCACCAATGGTTCCGGACATCTAAATTGCTCATAGCAATCAATATTTTCCAATATTTGTTCCAAGCTTACATCAACGTTATCTTCAATCGGAGTGAATTTAGTGGTCACTTCTGAAGGCTTAAGATTGAGGGTGACTATAATGATAGCCAAGGAAATGCAATGAGATGGGATCATCAAGCATAATGGAGTTGACATGAGATCAAATGCAACGAGCCAGCTGAATAACGATGTTTTGTAGTCAATACCCAACTTCTTCGAAAATTGCACGGTCAAGGAATCGATCGAGTCCAAGGTTAATGCAGTACCATTAATAAAGTCAAACTTAATCAACTGCAAGAGTTTAAACTCCAAAGCCATTATTGCCTTCCTTTGCGAGTCAACCACCGATTCGGGACCTTTGCCACCATTCGAGCTGCCATTGCTGGTGTGACTTTCATCAATATCTCTAATCTTGTTTGCAACAGATTGAATATCTCTGAGCTTCTTGATACAGTCTTCATTTTTCGTAGCCAAGAAGATACACGTTATGGCAACCATGTATGGATCTCTTTCCAACTTGTTGTCTTCACCTGCATCTTCTCTATCCTCATCTTTGAATGTGTTGAAAAGATAGAACCGTTGATAGTAGTTCATCGAGGTGGCCAAAACCTTCAAAGGAAATTTTAGCGACTTTACTATTTGGAACAAGAACTGGAAGATTTGGTGTTTTCTTTGCATAAACCCAAGTTTCTTGGATTCAGGGATGGTTTGTGAATGAAGGTAAGAAAGCTCTGCTGAAGTGAAAAAAGGTCTTGAAATTTGACACACGCTAGGACGTGGTCTACCAGATGATGCTAAGCTGTTAGGAGTGAGACCAGCTTTGGCAGCGTCGCCATTACCTGGTGATATAGCCGGCACATTAGGAGTTTTGACAGACATCGATAGTTGTGAAGTGCAAGTGCAATAGAAACAAAATGGTTCAAAAAGAGTCCCACCTGCACATAGTGCGACAATAGTTACAGAATGGCTAAAGGGACTATGTATCCACATATAATATCATTACATACGATTCTACGGAAGGGTAGGTTAAACAGAGGGAGCTAACACGATCCATAAGATTCAGTAGCGATCAACAACTGGTTTAAGCAGTGAAAGACAAGGAGAAACCCAACTTGTGAACAGGCTCAGCCAACTTGAGAGCATCGAAAGAAGCACCCAAGCCCAATCTAACACCTGGTCTCAACTCTTGGGAGTAAGCCAAAGCGGTCAAACCAGAGTCGGCGATCTTGGCCTTGACGAAAGCAGACTTGTCCAAAGCGTACTTGGTGGCGAATTCAACGTTAACGTTGGAGGACTTGACGGAGTCCCAGGTGGTCTTAGCACCAACCTCAACCAATGGGGAGACCTTGTGGAAGTAAGCAGCGGTGAAGACAGACAAGTTGGAGGTGGCGGTGGCAGCCAAAGCGTAGTTCAAGTTGGAGTAACCAACACCGACGGAGTACTTGTTGACCTTGGCGGAGGAGATGTCGTAACCCAATTCGGCACCAGCAATGAAACCGTCTTGAGCAACAGCCAAATCAGCAGTGGCGATTGGGCCCTTCAACAAGTCGAAGAACAAACGAGCGTTGACGACGGATTGTTGGTAGAAGAAGTTCAACTTGGCGTTTCTTGGACCGTTTGGAACAACAGAAGTGTCCAATTCACCCTTCAAACCTGGGGTCAACAACTCGGACAACTCAATCTTGGTGTTCAAGGAGTTGGCGTTGTTCCAGCCTTGAGTCAAGGTCAAACCAGTGGCCTTGTCAACGTACTTGGCGTCAACGGAAGCAGCAATGGAGTTGTCCTTTGCGGTCTTACCCTTGACGGTGAAGGTGACACCGTTTGGAGCAACAGACTTGACATCGACGGCGGCGGTGGCCAAGTGGAAGAAGTCCTTGTTAAGTAAGTCGTTGGCAGACTTTTGGATGTCGGAGTAAGCAGCTGGAGCCATTTTGAATAGAGTGGAGTAGTGTTTGTTTATTGGAAGAAGGGCGGCGTAAAATGGTGGGTGGGTTTATATGGGAAGACGCCTGGTGTATGCAGGACACGCCAAAGGTGGCGCGTCATTGGTGGAAATTAATTGGGGTCATTAAGGTCAACAAAACGAGGGCAACATCCCCCCATCAATTGCGGGTGAATAACAGTCTACTACATGAGTTTGGCAGCTCCCAAACTTGTAACTGACCAGCTACCACTGCCTTACCAGTTGACGTTTGGCACAACACGTGCAGACATTAACCGAAGGGTGTGGCGTTGGGCTCCTGGTCGCAACCTACTGTCACGTGGGAGAGTCTGGGGTTTAGCAAGAGCAACGAGGCAACTTGGGCCATTGGGAGCCAAAGTGGTGCCATTGAGGCCACACAGTGAGCTACACAACAAAGTGGTGATTAATTGAGCTAACAAGTGTTTGTCTGGGGTAGTGGGCCCCATGGAGGTCACCATAGTGAGGTGGTGGTGTTAGGGCACTGGACGTGTGACCCCGCGATGGGGTCGATCTGAATGTCGCGGGGATCCACGTTGGGTCAAATGTCGCGGAATGTCCCCGCGGCGTTGGGATCGTGGGTGCTGCCGGCAGCCACGCACGTGCGCCGATCTGGGGTGATGTCAATATCACGTGGTCTGTGAGCACGTGTGGAGCTGATGCGGTGGGCTATCACATGCCACGCCCCCTTAGCCCAAGCTGGATGGCAGTTCCTTCATTAAAACCGTACCCCCGGGTACCTACACCTTCTCTCAGTGAAGGACTTCTGCTAAACTTCAGACCCACACGCCGCAGCTCGGCTGTAGTATTTTCCGGGGCTTCCGTGATGGCCATCTTGCTGTCACCCCAATGTAAACTTTGCACGTGACCAGTCCCCGGACCCTGATTGTCCCGTGTTATCATCCATGATCACACATCAGCTCACTATCATTCCTCCATGGGCGAAAGCACCGACATCTCTCACCAAGAGGCACCTCCAGAAATTGTATCTCAAAATGTCATAGCTAGCCCGCTACCTAATAAGCCCAAGCGGAGTTTCCCGTCACTCAAGGTCAAGCCTGACCCTACTTTAAAGTCATGTCTATCCCCTACGGTAGATAGTAACAAGACCTTGCCAGATGTGACATCCAATGGGACTAGAGGGAGAGCTCAGAGCATGAGAGAGTTCGGTCCAGGTGCCCATAATCAACATCCTTTGTTCGTAGCCTCGAACGATAACGTCAGTCCCATCAACCATGGGATGAATGAGCAGGTTCCAATCAATAGTGTAAGCAGCCTCCATCTGTTTGTAATTGATAACAAGAAAAATGTATTTGATAAGGCCGACTTTTTGCTCAAAGATGAAGGGTCTGTGGATTCATTGGCCAACCCTGAACAATTGGCTGCAAAGCATCATCTCCAAACTGCTAAATACTCGCAATTACGTCAAGAGGCAAGAACACCAAATTCGGAGCCTCCAAGCCATGGAGTGGACATCTCCAGAGGATCTACGGATAAATTACACCTTTTGATTGGTATAACTGGATGCATTTCCGTGCAAAAGAATATCTTCTTGATTATTGAAAAGCTCTTTGAGCTTTATACCCCACAAAAGCTAGAAATACAGGTTGTTTTGACGAAATCGGCCGAATGGTTCTTAAGAGATAAACTATACAAGTTCGAAAATTTGGGCGTTAGAATTTGGTTTTCAGATGATGGAATCAGTCATTACTTGGCCACCAAGGTTGAGCAACAAATCACGGTGAATGGGAAACCTCCCGCATTAACATATCTTGCTCCAGAAATTCAAAAATGGACGGATGTGCTCCTTTTAGCTCCGCTATCAGCAAATACCTTAGCAAAGTTAATTAATGGTTTGGCAGACAATTTATTGACTGAGATATTACACACTTGGCCGGTTCCTCATTCCCCAGTTCATTCCGGACAAAACAACTGTGATAACACCATCATTACCAATGATATTGTTGCTCCGAAACCCATCATAGCAGCTTTAGCATTGACTAGTTCCATGTATGCTCATCCAATTACCAAAAGACAATTGGTCACCTTGCAAGAGATTTATCCAAATTTATCCATTTTGAAGCCAGTAGAAAAATGTGTGGACGTTGATGGAAATATTTCTATGGGTGGTATGCGTTCGTGGAGAGAAGTGGTTGACTTCGTACTGAAAAAGCTCGGAGAGCCTGAAGATGAAGAGGAAGACACTCAGAACGAAGAAGATGATAATTTGGACTCACCTTTACCAGAAATGTATTTGACAAATGAGCAGCCATCGAATCCTATTATAAAAAGCAAGGACGATAATGTCTCACCGAGACCAAGACTGAGTACCATAAGCCGGAAAGAGCTTCAAGAGCATTATAAGCTTGCTTTGCAAAATGCCTTGTTAAACACTGCACCACGATGATATGCTTCCAGCCATTGTTTTACATGGAAGGCAATTTCAATTCCCCTTACTGTATGAGCTTTTGTTTTTTTAATTATTGTTATTTATTCATGATGAATTGCATAGAAATCTAATTGAAATTTACTGTAGCGAAATTCGCTTGTATTCCCTGAGTAAGTCTTTTGTATCCGATTTGTACTTCACACTATATCTTCATAGACCTGTATATGTGATCCCCCGCAGAATACTCAAGTAGCACAAATTACATCACAAATTCTCCACATTCCAAGTACATCATGGGTATCTTATCATTCAATTCCAAAGCTTATAACAAAGAAACAGTTTTCATCGGCGGGGTTCATGCTCACATAATCAATAGTGATAGCCTCAAAAGTCATGTTGAGAACGCAAAGGGTGACATTCCTGTGAACGTCTTATACTTTGTTCATCCTCGTCTTGGCCATTACAAACACACGGAGGCCTTTGCTTACAGAATCTTGGATCAGTTCTACAAGAAGGGAGGAAAGCAGTTGGTTTGCGTCACTTTCGATGCCAGAAACCATGGACAAAGAACCATTGATGGGTTCAAGAACCACGATTGGAAAGATGACAACGATTCGCATGCATTGGACTTGGTTTCCTCTATTGATGGAATTGTGGCTGATCTTAAGCTTTTTGTTGACTACTTGCCTTCTTTTTTCGACTTGGAACGTTACATCAGTCCCGAGGACAAGAAAAATGGCACCAATATCAAGTATGTCAACTCGTTCAGTGGAAATTCTCTTGGAGGTCATTCGGTGATCAGATTTGCTAATGAATATCCCAAGCTTGTTCATGCAATCAACCCGGTGATTGGATGTCCTGATTTGACCACGCTTTTGATCAACAGGTTGATCCAGGCTCCGTTGGACAGTCCTTCATACGACAAAAAGTTCTTCTATTTCGACTACGAAGAGTTACCATTGAATTCCGAGCAAAGGCTCAAGTATCCGGAAGCACTTCATAAGAGATTGTCTGCACAGGACATAGCCATTTTCGAAAACTTTGACATGAGAATCAAATTATTTGCATCTCACGGAAAGGATGACAAATTGGTCCCTACGAAGCTAGCATTGTCTTGGTTGGACATCTACAAAAACACCAATGACGATACCGAGATCTTTATTCAAGAAGGTGTGGGACATTCCACCACAGAAGAGATGATAGACAATTTCACCACTTGGTTTGTGAAGCAAGTTTAGTAGTTCGTAAGCTTAAACTCCATAGAAATGAATGCAATACACGTTCGATAAATTATGGTTTACTTCGTTTGGGATCATTTTGTAGTTTTTCAAATGATGACCATCATTAGGAAATGATCTTTTTTCTGGAACAGGAAACATGGTCTTTTAACAATTCTTAAGATTATTGCAATTATAAGCCAAAATTTCAATTTCAAGAAAAGAACGACCCATCAGCTCCAACAAATTCGATCCATGCCTGGCTCCTTCCCACCAATCCTAAAACATGGGCAGGTTTTCTACAATCGTGTAGCAGTTTGCCCTTCCCCCCCTTTATTTGATATCCGCACGTGATGCGGCACACGTTCAGAAACAGGAATCTTCCTCTAAACAACCAGTTCCACGTCACCAGTGAAGGATTGTGTATACAAAGCCAGTACAATTGCCAAGTCGATCTTTCCGGATTGCAGTGTCAACCATATTATATCCGCATCGATAGCAAGCTCAGTGACTACAAGCAATCGGAATCTACATACCTCAGTGATCCGAACCGTCACACAGAGCAGTCTTTGTTAGCGTTTCGTTTGGGAAGATCTAATTCTAAGTTGATTGATTCAAATAGATCTTTCATACGATAGTGTCTCGCGATCGGTGCTACACAGCAGAAAGCAGTGCTCAAGGAGCCTCAAATTCAACCAGGAGGTGAACATGTTGAAAACCCAAGTGAGCTCTTCATTGCAAGCGGGCCTAGCCCAACAGCTCAGCCGCAGTATGACGAATGAAGATAGTTCGTCGCTAGTCAGCAGTAACCGTCAAAGTGAGGGTAACGTAAACTACATCAGCTTCAATCAGGATGCATCCTGCGTGGCAATAGGGTTGAATAGCGGCTACAGAATCTTCAATTGCAAGCCTCTGTTTGGCAAATGTTTCCAATTTAAAAAAGACGAACTGATAGGAATAGTTGAAATGTTGTACTGTACATCATTGATTGCTGTGGTATCAATTGGTGAAGAGCCAGGCTCGTCTCCCCGCAAGCTTAAGCTTATCAATACCAAAAGACTTTCAACGATTTGTGATTTGATATTCCCATCCACCATCCTTCAAGTAAAACTCACGAAATCAAGACTTGTGGTTTTGTTGGAGGAACAGATCTACATTTATGATGTCACTACCATGAAATTGTTGCATACCATCGAGACTTCCCCCAATCATCATGGAATTTGTACCATCTCACCAGAGGAAGATGAAAATGGGAACTCCTACCTTGCATATCCATCTCCTCCCAAAACAATCACTCATGATTCATTGTTGGTAGCAGGGATAAACACTAATGGAGGATCAAACTCAGTGCAAAATAATATCCAGTCAGTCAGCAGTAGTCCAAACAGAGTCGGAGATGTGATTATTTTCAATCTTTCAACCTTACAACCAATTTCTGTGATCGAGGCCCATAAATCCACATTGGCTGCAATGACATTATCGAACGATGGCAGTTTGCTTGCCACAGCATCCGACAAGGGTACTATTGTACGAGTATTTTCAGTCGACACTGGAGTCAAGTTATATCAGTTCAGAAGAGGAACTTATCCCACGAAGATATATTCGCTTAGCTTCAGCAGTGACAACAATTATGTGGTTGCAACCAGTTCCAGTGAAACCGTCCACATTTTTAGATTGAGCCAAGAAGAAGCCCTCGAAAATAAGCATAAGTTAAAGAAGCTTAACAACACTTCAAAAAAGAAAATGAAGTTGAATCCAGAATATGAAACAATTGCTGAAGAAAACGAAACAATTGATAGCATCAGAAAGACCGACCACTCGATAGAAGACGATTTTGATGAAATTCACGATGATGGAAGTGACAGTGATGCGGTTAATGAAGATGAAGATGCAGATGGTGATGTTGAAGATGAAGATATTGACAATGAAGATGACAACAGTATTGGCCAACAAAGGAAGCTTTCCCATGGGTCAATGAACTCTTATGCCAGTATCAATTCCGGGGTTTCGGTGATAAGTAATGAAGATGTTCCAACAAATATGGTGCCCAAGGATAACTCGAACACATCCTACAAGTCAGAACCTATAGTGGATCAAAATAGGTTATCTGTTGCCCGGTTGATAAGACGTTCTTCGCAAACACTAGGCAGAAAAGCAGCTCAAAAAATGGGAGATTTCCTACCATCACGTTTTTCCTCGATTTTGGAACCCACCAGGCACTTTGCATCAATTAAGATTAATTCCATTGGCAAAGATGTTAAATCAATTGCTGTGATGAGCAACGAGCTACTGCAAGATTTCGTCTCGCAGTCTTTCTTGGCAAGAGACAGAGAAGGGTCCCTTCCATCGACTCCAACCAAAGATAATGGGTTTCCTCACAGAGAGGCAGTACCTTTGAACTTGCTACATATTAATGTTGTCACCTCCGAGGGCTTCTTCTATACTTATGGTTTAGATCCTGCTAGAGGTGGTGACTGTATTTTATTGCACCAATACTCCCTCTTAGATGAAAATGTATAGCATAACTTAATACGATATTTATGATGAAACTTAGTATACTTTAGGCACTTTACTTTCTCCTGTAGTTCTCTACGTAAGGACTTATTATGTATCTAGAATTTAAGCACCTAATCACAAATCCTCTCGGTGGCCAAGCTGGCTAAGGCGCGAGACTGTAATGTTAACTCAAAGTAATCTTGAGATCGGGTGTTCGACTCACCCCCGGGAGATTTTTTTGGCTTTCCTTTTTCCAGTTACATATAGACTGACACTACTAAGCCATCCCATAGGCTATCTTCAGGTTCCAGTTTTTCCATAATATTTCTATGATTCTTCTAAAAGTACTTGGACACCACCTTGATGATTCATAAAGCGGTGACCATGCTCATTGCACGGTAGAAACTATTTCTACTCATTTTGGCCAAATCATGCTAAACAATTCATAAAATGCTACAAATGATTTCCAGGAACTGAAAAGTTTACTCAGAATACTCCAAACATGTTTATACAGCTCTACCAGAATTTATGTACGCGTAACTTCCCAGTGGTTGGCTCTTGTGGAGAACGTGTAGAAATGGTAGGCGGTGAGCGCACTACCTTACATCGTTAGTTTCAAACTATTGCCACCAAATCATACACCAACCAGCATGTCGTCCTTTAAAAGTAAGTAAACTATCACATGTACATCAAACAACTCCTGGCTTCTTGGAAGATGTGAGGAGCTTTCAATTGAGACTCGTTGTATCCATTGGGCCTACTCCCAGCAAGGAGTCCATTTGATAGTACTAATCCAAGTTCCAACTAACGTCTAGTTTCCATTAAGAACGCCGGGAAGGTCTACGATATCGAATTAAATTCCACATCTACTGGATCTGACCTCAAGGCCAGTATTCAGGAGTTAACTCTTATTCCTCCTGAAAGACAGAAGATCCTTATCAAGGGTGGAAAGATTAACGATACTGATGTTGTATCATCATTGAACTTGAACTTGGCCCAACCAATCATGGTCCTTGGTACGCCTGACAAGAACCTTCCTACAAAACCCGTGGAAAAGCAAGTATTCATTGAAGATTTGAACGAAAACCAACTCTACAAGGTATCGCATGATCCGTCAGGATTGGCCAACCTTGGAAATACATGCTACTTCAACGCTTCAATCCAAGCCTTGTATAACATCAAGACTATTCGCGACAGATTGAATGACCCAGCATTTACTTCCAATGCAGACTCCACCGCAGCAAAGTTCAGTGTTTACTTGAAATCACTTTTCAAACAAATGGACCAGAAACAAGAAAATATCAAACCACTTTTGCAATTGTCCATGATCAAAAGGATCAACCCTGAGTTTGCTGGTGTGGACAACACTGGCCATCCTCAACAACATGACGCGGAAGAGGCTTATACCCTCATGCTTAATTTGATTAATGAAGCTTTAAGGACTGAAGATTTCTTCAAGTTGAGCTTCAAAAACGAACAGAAATGTATAAGCTTACCTTCAGAAGAAGTAGTTACTTCCTATGAGGATGCACAGAAATTGAACTGTCACATCGACATCAAAACCAATTTTTTGAGGGACGGAATTCTTAACGGGTTAAAGGAAACTATCGAAAAACATAATGATACATTACAGACTAATGCTGAATACGAAATCAATAAAACCATCACAAGATTGCCAAAGTACTTGACTGTGCATTTCCTTAGATTTTTTTGGAGAAGAGATATCAACAAGAAATCAAAGATTTTGAGAAAGGTTCAATTCCCATTTGAACTCGACTTGGCTGAGATGTTGGATGAGTCTATTAAATCAGAAAAAGTCAAGGTTAGAGATCAAATTAGAAAAATTGAGAAGGATAACCTGGATTTGATACGCGATTTCAAAAAGCAAAAGAAGGACAACAGCTTAACTCCTTTGGAACAGCAAGAGGAAGATGAATTGAAGATTGAATCCATTAAGAGCAAATTCGACGATGAATTAGTCAAGGTGTTGCCTGAGGGCTTCGATTTGCAAACGGCTTCTGAAAACCCTTCTTCGGTGTATGAGTTAGTTTCGGTCATCACTCACGCAGGTGCTTCATCCGAATCTGGTCACTACCAGTCTTATGTCAAGGATGATAAGGACTTGGATGGTGAAAGATGGTGGAAGTTCAACGACGACAAGGTTTCTGCCGTTAATAGAGAAAAAGTCGAACAATTTGCTGGAGGTGGTGAGAGTGACAGTGCCTTGATCTTGGTGTACAAGGCCGTTGGGTTGTAATGACACCAATTCACGCAACAGACTGAAAATTTACTATAGTTTCTAATATACAATAGATATTCATATATTTAGTTTGTAGTCTTTTGATCTAAATGTTTTACAATTCCTTCACCAACTTCTTGAATTGTTCCACTTCCTCCCAACAGTTCAAACTCTTACCTTGGTTCTCCTTCAAACACTTGAGGACACCCTCTCTGGCTGACTTGATTTCGTCACTGACCTCTACTTTAGCCAACTTGGCGTTTTCTTGCAAAAGGGCTGACAACTTGGCGATCTTGTCGTTGGTGGAGACATCCGAGGCTTCGTTGACCACGTCCTTGATCAAAGCATTATTGGTAGTTTGTTGGAACTTCTTGATTGTTTCTTGCTCCAACTTCGTCAATTCAGCAGCCACTCTTTCTTGAATATATTTCTCGGTGTGTTGTGCTCTGGAATAGTCGGACTAGAAGGTTAGTATCAACGTGAAAAGTGGTGTGTCATGACTGAACACTTACTTCAGCGGTGCCTTCCAATTGACTCAAAAACGAGGCACTGAAATCAACTGGAGTCGAGGGTGTGAACACTTTAGTCTCAGGTTTAGAAGTGGCAGAACCCATTGTTTCTTCGTGGCGGTGATGGTGGAAAGCTATAAACTAATCAGAGGCTACGAGATTAGGTCGTGCGCGGCGTCCTCAATATGAAATCAAAATTTTATCGAGTGTGAACTCATTGGTTTTTAGTTGCCATTCCTCATTTTGTCCACAATGCCTCCAGTTCAACAAGTCCAATACGCTCAACACCAACCGTCAAACTTTGACAAGTTCAAGATGGGTCTCATGATGGGTTCCACCGTGGGTGTCTGTGTTGGTGTCTTATTTGGTGGATTCTCCATCTTGCAAAATGGTGCGGGTCCAAACGGTGTCATGAGAACCTTGGGTCAGTATATCATGGGTTCCGTTGGTACCTTCGGATTGTTTATGTCCATCGGTTCTGTCATCAGATCTGACCCTTCATTCCAAGCATATCAAAGAACCATGATGGAATCTCAAAGAGCTACCATCAGAGCTGTCTACAGACCCAATTAATTTCTTATGATAATGTTGTAAATAGGTCTAATACTTTGTATTAAAATCAATGAATGAATTACGGTTACTTTACTGCTCTAAGTGTATTTGATTACCTCGAACGATTATGCGATTTCTATCGAATTTCTATCCCTCTACTGTTTGTCATGCTCTGCTATATGAAGCTCTTCCTCTGTCCCTTGTTCAATGTTGAAAAGATACGTCAATCCGAACTCCGGCACAGAATGGTTCTTGTCCTTGGAAAGCTGTTGAATAAGGGTCTTGGGTTCCAAAATAGGCTCACTACTCAATTTGTAAGTACCCCAATGAATGCCTTTCATGAATTTGATCGATGCATCCTTGCAAATCTGTAAAGACTCTTGAGGGGAGATGTGTCGAGGTTTTTGATGCCACGATGGGCAATATTGTCCAATGGGTAAGAGTCCTAATTCGATGGGACCAAATAAATGTCCTATAACCTTGAATAAATCTTTCAGGTATCCGGTATCCCCTGCATGGTAAAGTATCGATTCTCCATTTCTTCTGACAATGAAAGAGCACCATAATGATTTATTTGTGTCAAGAATATACCTTCCGGACCAATGCATAGCTGGAACACAAACCACCTCATACTTATCTGGTGATGCAATATCAAGTGGGTAGGTATCCCACCAATCCATTTCAACAACTTTGTAAATACCTTTTCTTGCCAATTTAGTCTTCAACCCCAATGGTACGATCCAGGTAGTTTTGTTGCCGATTTTTTTAGCGAAGTCCAATTCTAAATGGTCTGGGTGATCATGAGAAACAAGCACGAAATCTATTTTGTCGTTGGTAGCATATTGGATATCCTCAAAGCTTAATGGTGATTTCATAAACCTTTTTGGTCCAATCTTATTGTTTATCAAATGGTCACTCATTATAGGATCAGTTAAAATGTTGATGCCCGATACTTGAACCAAAGAGCAAGATTGACCCAACCATGTGAAAAGGATCTGGTTTCTCAATGAATTGGTACCTCCTTCCAATAATCTTGCGAAGCTACCGGAGCTCGCACATTCTTGAAGTATCTTTGAGTTGTTCCTCAAATAGTCCAAATTAGGGGTGTATGCTTTAAGCACATCCTCAACGTCTTCATGTTCGTCATCTCCTGGGATCTTATCATGCAATTCTACCATATTTCCGTAGATACTTTCGAATAGTTCCAAGAAGCGGACCAACACGAATTCGAATGCGGTTTGGGCCCGATATTCCTCGAAAGGATTGACAAACATCCCAGCAACTGTAGCTGACCGAAACTTGGATACATCCGTGGAATTGGATAGATTCTGGACTTCTCGCTTCCGTTGTTTGATGATAAGCTTTGTACGCAATTGGGTGTACGCCTCAAATGAACTATATGAAATAAGAATCCCAAGCCCAATCTTGGACTTGAGCGAAAGAGCTAATCCCATTGCTATGTTGATATGGTAAGGGGTCCAAGTTCTACATTACATCACTTCCTGTACACAGCAATCATGTATATGCAGGAGATACCAGATTTTGTAATTAGTGTATTCTGACCTATTAACCCAATTAATGCTTTCTGACCACACCTGCAGCATCTGCAACTTCCAAGATGTGTTTCTTGTAAGCATGAATGTCACCAGGGAATCTCTTGACGGTTCCATCTTCACTAACCCAGATTTCCTTACATACCTTGTCAATAATAGTGACATCGTGGGAAACCATTAAAATACCACCCTTGAAGTCAATCAAAGCATTGGCAAGTGCATCCAAACCTTGAGTATCCAAGTGATTGGATGGTTCATCTAGAATCAAGATATGTGGTTGGGCCAAACATAAAGCAGCGAAAGCAACTCTGGATTTTTGACCACCAGAGAGAAGTTCCATCTTCTGTAAACCAAGAGAGCCTGTAATACCGAATGAACCCAAGTGACGTCTATACTCTTCATCAGACTTACCTGGGAATGCAGTAGACATCCAGGATACTGCAGAAGAGTTCAAGTCCATGGAATCAACGTGATGTTGGGCGAAGTAACCAATTCTCAATCTACCATTTCTTGAAATTAAACCCTCCATTGGATTATATTGCTCCAAAATCAACTTCAATAAGGTGGTCTTACCGGTACCATTACCACCACAGAATGCAATTCTGGAATCCATTTGTACGTCCATGTCTACACCACGAAGCAAAATTTTATCTGGAGAATAACCAAAGGTAACACCCAGCAATTGCAAAATTGGAGGACTGAGCTTTTCGGGATCTGGGAACTTAAAGGTCACCACCTTTTCGTCTTCTGGTGCCTCAAGAAGTGGTAATTTCTCCAACTTTTTGATTCTGGACTGGGCTTCTGAGGATTTGGCAGCATTGTATCTGAACTTGTCAATAAACTCTTGCAAATGCTTTCTGTAGGCCATTTGATTTTCATATTCACGACGTTGGTTCTTGATTCTTTCTTCTCTAGTGGCATAGAAAGAGTCGAAATCAGCACCTCTATAGTAGTCCAATCTTTCAGAATGTTGATGGATTATATCAGTAGCAATGTCATTTAAGAATGCTCTATCGTGCGAAACTACCAAAACAGTGGATTGATAGTTTTGTAAGTACTTAGCCAAAAATGTAATCGATGGAACATCCAACATATTGGATGGTTCATCTAGCAACAATAAATCTGGCTCGCAGAACAATGCTCTTGCTAATGACAATCTCATTCTCCAACCACCAGAGAAAGACTTGGTTGGCAAGTATTGAGATTCTTTGGTAAAACCTAAACCGAACAAAATAGCAGCAGCTTTACTCTCTGCTTTATCCGATTCCATTTCACTCAATTTCTCATTAACTTCTTGAAGATGAGTATCCAAGTCTTCTCTTTCGAGATCCAACTTTTTAACTTCACTTGAGTCTTCTTCGAATTGTGCTCTCAAACCTTCAATTTCATTCATTCTTTCATTAATTTTCTGTTCTTCCTTCAACAAGGTCTTTCTCCACACATCAGCATCCAAGACACTTTGCAAAGCTGGAGTGTCGTCACCTCTGATTTCTTGCTCAACGTGCAAAATAGTAATGTGCTTTGGAACATTGAGTTCTCTTCTTGATAAAGCTCTCAAAAGAGTAGATTTACCGATACCGTTTTGACCAACCAAACCATATCTTCTTCCGTATGCTAAAGTCAACGATGCTTCACTTAATATTCTTTGACCTTCACCAACATACAAATCGAAGTTATCAAGCTTGATGTCCTTGGATTTTCCAGCACCGGAACCGAAATCAAGAGGATTGATTTCAAGGAAAAAGGAGTCATAATCTTCTCCCTTATTTTCGTTAAGCAACTTAGAGGCCTCATATTGGACAAACTTGTTGTTTCTCTTTGCAACTTTCTTGGCAATTTTACGTTCTTGCTTCTCCAACTTCTTCTTATCAACTCTACTTTCCATCTTTCTACCAGTGTGTTCAATGTCATGACTGGCACTCAATAATGCCAACGAGGAATTGATATCTCTCTTTGCGTTGTTTTGTTTCAAGACATTGATGTCTAATAATCTCTTCGATGTGTCACCTGTAAGTTCCAACTTGGCCATGTTTTCTTCAAGTTTGGTCTTTAATGTCGTGCTAATAGTGGCCACCAATTGATCTATCTTATCTTGTTGTCCACCAGCGTTTAAAAGAAGTGATTTGATGAAGTCCATCTCGTCGGGTATATTGACTTGCATGGCAGTAACACTGTCTTCTGTGGATGCGGATACATGTTGAATGTAGCCAACGGTATAATCCGCAACAACTGGGTCGATTGAAGGAACTGCCTTACGAATTTGCAATGACACGTTCGACATTCTTTGGGTATAACCTTTACTTTTGTTACAAACTGGTGCACAACTTCAATAAAGTAACAGAATTTTCAGCCGTTGATGTGCAGGAAAGTTGAGACAGCCAGGTGCAGGAAGGTGCCAGGAAGGGAACCCCAGTTAATGCAATTAAGATTCACGTTCAAGATTCCTAGTGAAGCTACAAAGAGGATCCTCGAGCTCTTCAATTTTTTCACTGTCGATGAAAGAATCTACACGCCTTTATTTTCTCAGAAATAAAGGGCTCGTTTTATTTTTACTTTTGATGAAGGTATGAGAAGGTATTCAGGAAAGAAAAAGGTAAGAACTACCATGAGGGACATTTGTGAATCCTAACTCAAAAAGAACGGTACTAAACTTTCAAATAGAAGAATTGATCTTCTTGAAGTTTTGTAGGAAATTTCGATACTTGCGAAATGCTAATCTAAGGCCAATACTGACCTTGAAATCATCATCTACATCGATTTGATTTTAAAAATTTTCATTAGTTACAAAAAACATAAGTAAAGATTCAGCACTAAATCTCAAGCATGGGCTTGACTCCAAGATTCAGGGTATTCAGAGGTTCAGAATGTAGACCTTATGAGAAATGAAACCCCAGTTAGATCCATGGAGTTCAGGTTCAACGTTTCTCTTGGTAATAGGTTCAAAGAAGTACCACCTGATCCAGCCCCATTTCTTAGCCTCTCTCTTAACATGGTTGTCGGATTTGAAGGCATCTTTAGTGATTCCTGATTCTGCAATCGCATTATTGGCCAAAGTGGTGTTGATCAAAAGGACGTACTTTTGGCC
Organism: Suhomyces yuchorum; assembly: GCA_030571845.1. Lineage (NCBI taxonomy): Eukaryota > Fungi > Ascomycota > Pichiomycetes > Serinales > Debaryomycetaceae > Suhomyces > Suhomyces yuchorum. Next base: position 54,303 of record JAJLYW010000043.1, read on the forward strand.
GTCGATTTCGGTTACAATGGGTTCCTCGTCTTTGGAGATCAAGGTTCTACCGTTGACAGCCTCTTGTGGGAAGTAGATTTCTTGTTGAACATATTTAGCAGCTTGGGTGTTGGAAGCATCAACTGGCGCAGAGGCAACGAATGAAGCGATGGAAGCAGCAGCGAAAGCAATTGATACGAATTTCATTGTGGTTTTAAGATTGTTAGTTTGAAAGTGTTGGAAGTTCTTGTTGAATCGATATAGAACAACTCATCTTTGATATCTCTATTTATACCAATCGATTGAATAGTGTTCCATATTCTCCACCCACTTTTCGCAGACTCTTCACTAATGAAATTAACAGCATAGGTTTATCACCTTCGTATCATATACTCCCTTGGGTGCCAAACTAGGAATGTTTGTCCTAGAGAAACCTCACACCGTCTGCTAATTGTGTCACTACTAATTGTGTTGGTGGGGATCTTCTACACCAAATGTTTGCGGCCATATCTTTGATGGCTGGATTAGGAAATGTAATTGAGGTGCAGGGTGAAGAATCGAAGGAGGTCAACCATAATGACTAGTTTGATTGGTGACAAGACATGAATTGGGCAGCACCACAGTGTGATTCCGACCGCAGTTTTATGGACTGATTACGATGCCATTGCTGCGCCAGTTGGTGACGTGAGCTTTTCTGGTGGTGCTCAAACTATTTGGGTGGCAGTGGTATTGAAGGTTCACAGTGTCCACAGACCAACCTTGTTTCAAGTGATTCACTTGATTCAACAACAAGGAAATTATACATGCGAGTGATGTTTCCAATATGTCAGATCTTAGGTCCATTGATGAATGTACTTGGCTTTGAGGCCCCGCTCTCGGACAAGTACTACAACAGCATCGAACGTGCCAATTTCGTGGCAATTCAGGGTGAGGGCATTGTCAAAATTTTTGGCGCTACGGGTATGCTTTGCAGCGTCAATTATCATTATTATTCCACGAAATATGAAATCTAACTATATTACTTATAAGGCAGCCTTGATTTGCTCTTCCAACTTGTCCTTGGACTTCAAAGCTTGGACGTCGGAGTTACCACCGATGTGCTGGCCGGCGATGAAAACGTTTGGAACAGTTCTTTGACCGGTCAATTCCAACAAAGCAGCTTGCAAGTCGGCACCATCGCTTTCCTCATCCAACTCAAGGATGTAAGCCTCCTTGGTGATGGAGTTGATGGTGTTCTTTGTGGCGGTACAGTATGGACAGTAAGTCTACTTGTTAGTAATGGACCCTTGACTAGGTGATCGATGTGAATAATAGCGGAGTTGCCACGGAGAATCTCCACATTATGAAGTATCACCAGTGCCGATCGATCTTGCTAGACATACCTTGGAAGCAATGAAGATTGGCTTGCTCTTGATCAATTCTTGGATCTTTTTAACACTTTGTTGGGAAGCCATGGTTGTAGTTGTAAATGCTCTTCTTAACAAAAAGTTCATTAACCTCGGAAAGGAAACTGGAGGTTTTATAGTGGTTGCTTGCCACACTAAATGTCAGCACATCACGTGCCATAGGGGTCTATTACCTCTGGCTGAGTAATTGGACTGGGCCCAAGACGTCACTCGTTCAGAAAAAGCGTTATTGTCCCAATTATGTGCTCAACTGTGGCAATTACAAGTGCCTGAGTCTGGTGGAAGTGGTTGGTTTGGTACTTGTGTGCAATTAGTAGCCAATCCTAGTCCCTTCCCCATCTCATCACGTGGGGGTCGATCTTGGGGGCTACCTAAATGAGTAGGGCCACCGATAGGAGTTCCCCGTAAGGGTACACCCTTCCACACATCTGATCAGCACCAGCTTGGAGCGAGCTCATGTAGACCCTGAGCCGAAGTGGCTATGTCATTCTACAGATTTGTTCCTCGGCAATGATGTATCTACTTTCAATCGGACTCATCGCAGCCAGAACATCGAGCAGCTTGAATTTGTCTACAAACATAACCAGGGAAATGTATGGTATCAAATGCAGCCCATAGCATACAGATTGTAGCAGTATGACCAGGAGCTATCTAGTTTATCTTTACTCTTTTACCACATGCCCAACCGTTAGATCTCTGTAGAATTCTTTATCTTCTGACCACCTGCATATCACCTCAAAGTTCTAGAATTCTGGAGTTGAGATCTGCTGTGATGACATATATGACATAATTCACATAAAGCAAGAAATTACGATCTTTCGTGTGATCTTTGGACCATCAGAGCTTCACTGCACCAGCACCTGGTAAACTGTCATGAGCAGTAATGTCAATAGAGTAACCATCGGGATCCTCATAAACACCAAGTTTTCGGGGCTCTCCTTCACCATATGACTTCAAGCACTTGGTATTGGACGTCTTAAGTCTGGAGACAACAGCCTTGGGGTCTTTGTAGCTGAAAGAAATGTGACCGAAACCAGCAGTAGCATCATTTCTTGTGGGATTTCCATTGTGGTAACCCTTGAAATCAGGATCACTTTCGGTTCCCCAGTTATGTGTCAATTCCAAAAGTCCGAAGCGAGAGTGTCTGTCAAGGGTCTCGACACTGTTTTCAACAAAGTCTGGAGAGTCATCGAATCCAAGGAAATAGAGAGTGAACTTGGCATCGTCAAACTTGGCAGTAGCAAACAACTTGAGGCCCAAGA
>JAJLYW010000044.1:0-50769 GCA_030571845.1 Suhomyces yuchorum
AATACTTGACGAATGAGAAAACCTGTTCGTTTTCTCTGTCCAACGTTTCATAGACACCATAGATCATCAAATCTTTATTCTCTTTTCTGACCTTCAAGGACTTCGTCCAGAAATGAAGAATAGACTCTGAATCCTTGAGTTGGGACTCAACGTTGATCGTGACGTAATTCTCGTTGATTCTTGTCCATGGCTTGACAGAAGAGAAGCCTCCATTTGCGCTGGAATCCCATTGCACCGGAGATCTAGCATTATCTCTTGCATGCAAATTGATACTCTCCAAAATACGATTATTGCGTTTATCAAAATCTGGTTCATTTCCGTATTTCTTCACAAAGTTTCTGTAGAAATTGACACTCTTGATATCGTGATATTCCTCAACAGGCCAGTCCTTTGGCAAATTGGTCATGGCGATTTCTTGACCCTGATAAATGAACAAAGTTCCTGATAAGGATGTCTGGAGTAGAGCTAACATTTTCGCTGATTTGGCCCAGAACTCTGGGTCAGTAGAACCAAATCTGGTGACAGATCTAGGCTGGTCATGGTTCTCAAAGAAGACAGTGGACCAAGCATCGGTTCCCTTGGTGAAATCGCATTGGTCAGCAATAGCATCCTTCAACTCAGTCAATGGCCATTCATAGTCTTCTCCAAACCTAATAGTTTTCAGGTTTCCGACTTCGACAACGTTAAACAAAAGAAGCATGTTCATCTCCTTCTCTTTGGCACTCACATACTTAAGAGCCTCATTTCTATCACAGCAAGAGACTTCTCCCACAGTCATCACATCATAGTTAGAAGTGACCCTCTCATACATTTCTTTGTGGAATTCGTGGATTCTAGGACCATTATGAGTGTATTGCATGGCAGGTTGGAACGCTTGGTTTGGAAAGACGATTGGTACATCGAGGAATCTTTGGTCCTTGGAGTACATATTAGCGGTATCGATTCTGAAACCATCTACTCCCATGTCGAGCCAGTATTTCATACCTTCTTCATAGACAGCATTTCTTGTTTCTGGGTTTTCCCAGTTTAGCTCCGGTTGACTGCTAGCAAATAGGTGTAAATAGTATTCTTCCGTAGCCTCGTCAAAGGTCCAGGAAGGCTCGGAGAAGTGGGTACTCCAATTGCATGGAGGCATTCGATTGCCTTCAGCATCGTATTTGGGCTTCTTCCAGATGTACCAGTTTCTCTTTGGGTTGTCAAGAGAAGAACGAGATTCCTTGAACCAAGCATGTTCACTAGAGGTGTGGTTGATAACCAAGTCCAAGATCAACTTCATACCTCTTTTCCGTCCTTCAGCTAGAAGAACCTTCATATCAGCAACAGTACCATACTTGGGATAGACGTTTTTGTAGTCGGAAATGTCATAACCCATATCGTCCTGGGGCGAATCATACATTGGTGATAACCAGATCACATCTACTCCCAAATCCTTGAGGTAATCCAATTTCGAGATGATACCCGGAATATCACCGAGTCCATCGTCATTGGAATCTTTGAAGGAAGCAGGCCAGATTTGGTAGACGGTGGCATCTTTCCACCAGGCATAAGAAATAGTCATTAGTCAGATTATTATTACCTTGCAGTGGTAACTATCTTGTATGCTTTATACATTCAAGCCAAGAATACCAGGAATCGGGCTACTAATCGAAGCCATTAGTGTCAATATTTCCGAAATCATTGCGATTGAGGAACAATCGACCATTTCTTCACTACCGAGAAATTCTATTCTTAGAGGGGTGATTTTTTACTTCGGTGAGCAAGATCTTCACCGCATCAAGATGCCACAAGTTGAATCAAGATGATGATTTCATGAGAGGAAGCGTGCATCAAAGGGGGACTATACCCTTTAAAGCATAATGATAAACTGTAACTCTCAAGAAATGTGCTGTAGCTTGAGGGCCCGAAATTCAATTAGGGTGCTCCCTTTGGAGCAATCTAAGTCTTATAATAGAGGTTTCTGGAGGACCCTCCTTGTGCTCCTTCCAAAGCTCTATTATGAAAAATGCATAGTCAGCCCCACCTTCATGTTTGCAGTAGCCGCTTTGCACTTAATCCGAGCTTATTGCGATATGCTCCCCACCGGAAAATTCTCGAGATTAAAGTTTAATCTTGCATGATTTGCATATTTTCTTCGTAAGTCAAAAAATATTCACTAGGTTTCTGAGTAGCTCCACAATAAATCAGTTCCCCAGATTATTGGGCCAATTGGGTTAAATTATTCCCCACTAAGTCGGTTAGAGCTACAGAAAATTGATCATATTATCGACACATGTCCATGAAGCATTGCTTATCGTTGTTGACGTACATTATCGAGATCGCCGCTGTGGGGTGCATTGATCTCCGCAGGATATATCATCAGTAGCGGTAACAAGCTGGAAATGCTTCACCATGCATTACTATATAAACCAGCGAAAGGTTACTGATGTTTCTTCATCAACTCATTACTCTCCATCACTCTCCCAATGACAGTGTTTGTCGAAGACATCAAGAAAGACGGAGCGGTCACCGTTTCCGAACCCATCGCAAAGAAAAACTCCAACTCCTCCATCGATGAAAACATTGATGAATATGTCAGTAAGTTTCTTGACATGTCCAATGAGGCCAAGTCCAACGACCACAAGGAAAGAACCATGTCGTTGAGGGAAAGTATCAAGACCTTTCCCAAGGCAGTGATGTGGTCCATTATCTTATCATCGGCTTTGGTTATGGAAGGTTACGACACCAATCTTTTGAACAATATGTACGCTTTCGATGCTTTCAACCACAAGTTTGGTGATTTGAACCCGAAAACAGGCAAGTACTTCATGCCTCCAAACTGGCAAACTGGTTTATCCATGGCCTACCAATCATCTCAGGTCATTGGATTATTCGTTTCTGGTCTTATTGCTACAAAAATTGGATACAAGAAAACCTTGATGCCTGCCTTAATCATCTCTATTGGATTGATTTTCATTCAATTCTTTGCTCCTAGCAGACAAATCCTCTTGTTGGCCTACGTTTTGTTGGGTATGAACTGGGGTGCTTACCAGACCTTGGCCGTTACATATGCCAGTGAGGTGGCACCAACAAGACTCAGACTTTATCTTACTACTTATGTCAACTTGTGTTGGCTTATCGGTCAAATGATTGCTGCCGGTGTCCTTAAAGGAGCATCTAATATGACCAGATTAGACTCCTACAAAGTTCCTTTTGCAGTCCAATGGGTGTGGCCTATTCCTTTAATCATTGGTATTTATCTTGCCCCAGAAAGTCCTTGGTTCTTGGCCAAGAAGGGGAGAGATGCTGAAGCTAAAGATTCTTTGAAGAGACTTCTTACTGAAAACGAGCATATGCCAGACAAGGACGTTTTGGCTCAGGCAATGTTGACTAAAATTCAAATGACCATTAAGGAAGAAGAACTTGTGAACTCCCAAGCTAGTTTCAAGGATTGTTTCAAAGGCTCCAACTTTAGAAGAACTAGAATTGCGGCTTTCACTTGGCTTGCCCAAAATATTACCGGTTCCACTCTTACTGCCTACTCTGCTTTCTTCTACATTCAAGCTGGTATGTCGCCCAAGAACTCCTTTACTTTCACACTTGTACTTAGAGCTTTGGGTTTTATTGGAACCATTGGCTCTTGGTTTATTTCGCAAAAATATGGAAGATTTCCAATCTTTTTCACTGGGTTGTTAGGTCAATTCGTCTTGCTTGCTGTCATAGGTGCCTTGGGTGCTGCTAATCCACCAGGTGGATCTTGGGGTGTGGGTTCCTTATTGTTGGTATACACCTTCGTTTATGATTTGACTGTTGGTCCAATGGTCTATTGTATCGTTGCCGAAATTCCATCTGCAAGATTAAGAATTAACACTGTCATGCTCGCTAGAATTCTGTACAATCTTATGGGAATTGTGAATTCCATTCTCACACCACGTATGTTGAATTCAACAGCATGGAATTGGAAGGCAAAGACTGGTTTCTTCTGGGCTGGTGGCTGCGTGATTGCTATTGTTTGGGCATGGTTTGACTTGCCAGAAACCAAAGGAAGAACCATTGCAGAATTGGACCATCTTTTCGAAAATGGTGTTAAGGCCAGAGATTTCTACAAAACCGAAGTTGATGTTTTCGACGCTAATAAATTAATTGAGAAGCTTGGAGAGGAAGAACTTAAGAACTTCGTGCAAAAAAAGAATGTCGATGAAATAATCGAAGAAAAGGCTTAACTTGGGTAAATTACGCAGGCAGTAAATACTTAATACACATTTAATTTGTTTTATTTGGTTGCCAAGTATGTAGTGTTCGATGGGTTTATTGCGCATGTCAAAATATTTAACCGTTCCCAAGTTTCGGGCAGTTCTGTAAGCAAATATAATGTTGTAGTTTAATGCACGCCATGTGACAGAACACCTCAAATGTGATTTTTAACAAGCTTCCATAATTAATAAAAGGGCAGCTGAAATATTAATCCTTAAGTATAAATTCCACTATCTGGCAAGCTGAAGTTTACAATATTGAAACTCATGACATCTTGAGCTGACATTGGCCGTTACAATCCTGTTGACCTAATTTGATGATCCCCCTATCTGAAAGGGTGTTTTGGAAGAGTATAGTTCTAATTATTCTTCAGACGAAGAATAATCACCTATCCCAAGGGTTCCTTTTGAGGAAGATGCAACGGGTTTCTTGTTTAGTATCAACTTCTTGGGTATGCCTACTTGGGGGTCCAATTCATGAGCAGTTCTTTTCTTGGTTGCTCGATTTGGCAAATCTTTCTTGGTATCTGTGCTTGATTTTTTTAATTCTCGGAATTCTTTAAGCCTTTTCTCCTCTTCCTCTGCATTGATTTTCTCCTTTTGCAATCCCTTCTGCCGTATGCTCTCGTAAAACTGAGCAGATTCTTCATCGAGCTTAAAGGAGCTATTTCTGATTGCCATCTTTTGCTCAAATTCCAATTGTTTCCTCTCTGTTATGTTAGTAATGTTTATTATGCTCAAAGAAGAGACATACCTCTATTTTCCTTTAGTTGATCATAAAGTGTCTTACGTGACTCTTCAGATGGTTCATCATCAATTGATTCATTTGATTCCGTAACATCCTTCACCTTGATTTCATCTGTTCTTTCCGGGGTTTGTATCACCTCACCTTCCTTGATAAAATCTGGCATCAGGTGAAGTGTTGTTCTTTTCCTAGTAAAGTACGCTACGAAGCAGTTGTTGATAGTAGGTCGTGCATTTACCACTTTATAGACATAGGAATGTGAAGTCTGTTAAAGTACAGGGAAGGACGGCAAACGTCATGATCCTAGTACTGAACAAAATTCAAATGCAAGGCTACTAGTGAGGATAAAGTGACTCATTAGCTGAATAATTTTTGTTTAAAATCTGATTTTTTTAAAAAAGTAACTGAATCAGGCGAAAATGTCATGGTATGTGAAATTTAGATTGACTGTTTTAATTTATCAGATCGATAGCAACTTGTAATGCAAGGATGAATTGCATTAAGAAAGGTTCTTTTCATGGGTGTATTCTACAGAGCCGAGCTACGTAATTTTACAGGAATTTTTGTAGTTATAATATTGAAGCGTATATACCAATATCAACTCAATTTAGAAGTACCGGTAAGTACAACTGTCAATAATCGGGTGTTGACCAGCAGCTTACTTCTTGCAAGTGGTACACTTGCATTCGTTGGTGGTACAGCTTTGGCAGTTGGTACAGCCAACACACTTGTTACAGGCACAGGAAGACATTTCGTTAATAGGTTGTGAGGGAAGAATAATCGTGGAAATCAATGATTCTAATGATCCAAATCTTTGGAATTTGGCACCGTATTTATAGTAAAATTGAATACCAGGTTTTTGCCTTTGTGAAGTAGTGGAGGCACAAATGTCTCAAGAAAGCCCAGAAATGCAACTTTCAGAGGCACAAATGTCTCAACGATCGTCATGGGGATCTGAAACTACATGGTTGTGAACTTCCCAATTTAGGAAGGGACGGCATATGAGGCAAAATTGCCCACTCTTCCCCTAGTAAAATCGCACCCTAATATTGCTAATATGCATGAGACATTTCCGCGGTTTCCCGTGGGTGCAAAAAGTGTTCCAGAAAGCCAATCAGATCCCACCATTTTACGCGGTTTGGCGTCCGGTCATCCGTTTGAAGCGAGTTGTTAGGGGGATTTCTAATAATAATCGTGCCTTGCTTTTGTTCTAGCTTGTTACCTTTGGATGGTTTTTCCTGCATTGTTGCAACTTTTGAACATGTGTTCTTATTTTCATAGTCTCGTTGATTCCCATAATTTTTGATCTACTGATTATCATGCCAAAATAAGTCTGGAGTACCACGCCGTATACCATTTGATGTATTGAGTTGATTGATCCAACAACAAGTATCAAATATCACGGTAATGATTGCGGGTACTTGGTGCTAGCCATGAGAACACTCTAGCCTCCTAGCGAGGAAAACTAGGTTTTTAGAGCGACCATTCAAATGAAGCGGACCAGGAAATGAAAAAAATACCTACCAAAGGGTCTGCTAGTTGAACCAATGATTAAAAAGTCGACTTTACTAGCATATCAACGCGAAGTCAATTCGAGAGATAAACTACAGAATACTTGCGGAAATACAATCTTCTCGAACAGGCTGCTACTGGAGAGAAATGCAGACGAGTTTAGTCAATTATCTGAAGCTAGTCTCTTTTTACTGTTCCACAGACTTGGGAAACTCAAACGTACAGTGCAAGTTTCAAAGAAACATCACTGCTGAAGAATAAATTGTTCATCAAAGCCTGAAATAAGGTACTTTCCATGGAAAAATGTAGCAATTTGCATTAGCACTAAAATATATCATACAATGTGATGAAAAGTGAAATATTGTCATTTAAAACTTCATAAATTCTATAGTACCATGATGTTTACTTTATAAAATCAGGTGAAACGTATCTAACGTCTAATGTCTAATTCTAATTTATCGAGGACAAATTGCTTAATCAACAAGGTACAAACGTCCTTCCCATGGTGCCAAGTTGGAGTCGTCAGAATCATCGTTGTTACTGTTGATTAAGGTGTACTTTCCGTCAACCAAACGTTGGAACTTGGCTGGCTCAGCTGAGAAGTTCAAGGTACCGAAAATCTTAGGACTAGAGTCTTCATCATTCAAATACTTGATGAATGAGAAAACTTGTTGGTTATCATAGTCCAAGGTCTTGTAGTTACCGTAAATCATCAAGTCCTTGTATTCCTTTCTGACCTTCAATGACTTGGTCCAGAACTTAAGAACAGAGTTTGGATCCTTGATTTGAGATTCAACGTTAATTTTAGGATAATTGTCATTAACCCTAGTCCATGGTTGGACAGTAGAGAAACCTCCAAATTCAGAGGAGTCCCATTGGACTGGAGATCTAGCATGATCTCTAGCAAGCAAGTTGATACTGGCCAAGATCTTCTTCTTTTGCTCCTCGAAGTCTGGCTCATGGCTGTGTGCCTTGACGAAGTTCTTGTAGAAGTTAACTGTCATGATATCAAGGTATTCATCAATGGACCATTCCTTTGGTAAGTTGGTCATGGCGATTTCTTGACCTTGGTAGATGTAAAGAGTACCGGTCAAAGAAGTCTCAAGCAAAGTCAACAACTTTGCAGATTGGGCCCAGTGCTTTGGATCAGTCGAACCGAATCTGGTTACGGATCTTGGCTGGTCGTGGTTCTCGAAGAAAACAGTTGACCAAGCATCAGTTCCCTTGATGAAGTCACATTGATCAGCAACGGCGTCCTTTAACTCAGTCAATGGCCATTCGTAGTCGTCACCAAATCTTCTGTCTGGCTTATTACCAACGTCGACCACGTTGAAAAGGAAGATCATACTCATTTCCTTTTCTTTGGCACTGACATACTTCAAAGCATCGTCTCTGTCACAGTAAGCCACCTCACCGACGGTCATAGCATCGTAATTGGAGGTGACCTTCTCAAACATTTCCTTGTGGAATTCGTGGATACGAGCTCCGTTGTGGGTATATTGCATGGCAGGTTGGAATTCTTGGTCTGGGAACATGATTGGGACATCGAGGAATCTCTGGTCCTTAGAGTACATGTTGGCGACGTCAATTCTGAAACCGTCGACACCCATGTCAAGCCAGAAACGCATGGCCTCTTCATAGATGGCCTCTCTGGTTTCTGGATTTTCCCAGTTAAGTTCTGGCTGGGTTTGTGCAAAAAGATGTAAGTAGTACTCGTCGGTGGTTTCATCGTAAGTCCAAGCAGGTTGGGAGAAGTGGGTACTCCAGTTGTTTGGAGGTTGTCTGTTACCATCGGCATCGTACTTGGGCTTCTTCCAGATGTACCAGTTTCTCTTTGGGTTGTCGAGAGAAGAACGAGATTCCTTGAACCAGCGATGTTCACTGGAGGTATGGTTGACCACCAAGTCCAAGATCAACTTGATTCCACGCTTGTGGCCCTCGTCAAGTAACACCTTCATGTCCTCAACAGTACCGTACTTGGGGTAGACGTTACGGTAGTCCGAGATATCGTAACCCATATCATCTTGAGGAGAGTCGTACATTGGTGATAACCAGATCACATCAACGCCCAACTCTTTAAGATAGTCCAATTTGGAGATGATACCTTGAACATCACCAAGACCATCGCCATTGGTGTCCTTAAAGGAAGCTGGCCAGATTTGGTATACGGTTGCGTCTTTCCACCAGGTGTATGTAATAGTCATGATTCTTTGCTTAAAGTTCAGATATTCACTTCCCCAGTAAACGCTGGACTTTTAATACCCTGGAGATGTGGGGTAATAGCAGATCTATGCACCATTCGTATATTGGCATACTCGTTTCCAATTCCGAGATTGCGAGTCCAATTGCGCTTGGTGCCAATATCAATGGTAGACACAAAGCGCGGATGCCAACAATTGGCCACCATGGGCCACCAAACCAAAGAAAGGAACAGATTCCGTGGGCTAACACAAAACAGTCGGAGGTTGGCACAAAACGATTTTGTTGAAGGATACGAATTGACGGCGATGGTTCCGCCGCAGATAGTAAAGTGGGGCGTAGTTGGACATCAACTGCGACCGAGCCCAACTGCCGGAATTCGGGCAATATCCCCCGTTGGGATTTTGCGGTGTATTTGCAGGTATTTTCCCGAGTTCAGGCGGTCAGATGGTGGCTATTGTAACTGCGAAAAGGTCTGCCATACAGATGTGGTTGGGGCAAACTGGAGGCACACTGGAACATAGCCAGAATATCATTCGGGCAGCGTATTGCATGGAAGAAAAGCTGGTTTCTTAGCAAAAGTGGCGTAAACGGACTACCTGGCTTGAACTGAACTGGGAATAAACCACGACCAGTGGGTCTACGGACAGTTGTATTCCCCTCCAAAGCACGAAAAGTAATTGGCAACTCCAAGTGACATGAGATCGGGCATTCGCGGTGCCCTTCGAAGCAGCTAAAGTGTCTAATTTCAGATTCTTTTTCCACCTTTAGCCAGATCCGTCTCAAGTGTCGGATCAACGACAATAAGAGATAAACCATATCCCCACAATTTGCAAAAAGCGGTACTCTTCTGGTGCATTATCCCCATTTCGGCTCTGATTGTGACAAGTGTAGGTTGTTCCACCTCTCATGGCCGAGCCTCAACCATAAGGCTCTAGGCATTCTCGCCAGAAACTGGTGATTGTCCTCGAAGCTTATTTTTAGATGCAAGCATTTCATCCCCCTCCCCACGCCCCTCCCCCATAATTACACTCTTAGCCTGCACTGTTAACCTGCGCTCTTTCTTTTGCTGGTGTACCTCGTTACGCCTGTCAACAAGGTTTCTTTTCTTGGTGTGACATATGAGGATGTTCAAGCCGTCTCCGGTTCTTGGAGCGCGGGCCAAGCCTTGATAGAACCAAGCCACTGCCACCAACACACACCGCTCGCCCAAAATGTTTGGTGGATAATCTGTAGCCCCTCTTTGAACTTACACAAAATGTTGCGGGCGCTCAAAGGGTGTGTATGCCAATTTTTCCGAAGCAAGTTGAACACCACCTCAACTAGTCGCTGGTCACTCGAATGAACACGTCCATAAACTTCGGATCCCACCAGGCCACCGACGATCGACCGCATCTTCCCCAACCTCGATCACACAGATGGTTCCAGAGATCTGGCCCCAAGTGAATAAGGCACCGGGATCGCCATCCCCCACCCCCCCTCACCGACTTCTCCGCCGTGCCACACAACAAGAGGCCCCCCACCTTCGTCCACCTAGCTGGTTGCCAACTATGACACCTTGCTGGGGCAGTCCCCACCTGTTCGGAGGAACTCTATCGGAAATGCGCAAAACTGGCCGCAAATCGTCTTTGTGTTCACCGCCGAGCATCTGCCGGGCTCGCAATTTTCTGGGGTAAAAGTAAAGTCATAAACTTACAGAATGCAATACACCACCTCCGCAATATCGCAAATGTAATCGTAAATCCATGTCTACCCCAGATCCCTGAAACGCAATATGTGCATGCAAAGAACAATCCATGAATTGCGGCGGCTGATTGCGTGGGGTGACATGATTATGTGCTGCAGTGAGTGCCTTTGTGAGGCGCCTGGATAAACTCATCTATCTGTGGGGTTAATGTGGGGGTTATGTAATCTCTCGTATATTAGCGAGATGGAGGTGTAGTGGGATCGAAAAATGGATAAATAGAAAGTGATTGCCGTTGAGTTTTGATCCATTCTTCATACACAACCTTCCACAACACTTCAAACATCAACAATGACTGAGTTTGTCGAAGACATCAAGAAAGACGGAGCGGTCACCGTTTCCGAACCCATCGCAAAGAAAAACTCCAACTCCTCCATCGATGAGAATATGGACGAGTATGTCAGTAAGTTCCTTGACATGTCCAATGAGGCCAAGTCCAACGACCACAAGGAAAGAACTATGTCCTTGGGAGAAGGTCTCAAGACCTTCCCCAAAGCTGCCATGTGGTCCGTTATCTTATCTTCTGCCTTGGTTATGGAAGGTTACGACACCAATCTTTTGAACAATATGTACGCTTTTGACGGCTTCAACCGTAAATTCGGTGACTTTTTCCCCAGTATCAACGAGTACCAGATGCCTGCCAAATGGCAAACCGCCTTGACCATGTCTTTCCAGTCTTCTCAGATCATTGGTTTGTTCATTTCCGGTATTGTGGCCACCAAGATTGGTTACAGAAAGACCATGATGGCTGCCTTGCTTATTTCTATTGGTTTGATCTTTATTCAATTTTTTGCTCCTAACAGAAGCGTTCTCTTGTTGGGTTACGTTTTGATGGGTATTAACTGGGGTGCTTACCAGACCTTGGCTGTGACCTATGCTTCTGAAGTCACTCCTACCACCCTCAGAGTTTATCTTACCACTTATGTCAATGTCTGTTGGGTTTTCGGCCAATTAATCTCTTCCGGTGTTCTTAAGGGTGTTACTCAAATGTCCAGTCCTAATGCTTATAAGATCCCCTTCGCCATTCAGTGGATCTGGCCTCTTCCTTTGTGTCTTGGTGTATATCTTGCCCCAGAAAGTCCTTGGTTCTTGGCCAAGAAGGGAAGAGATGCCGAAGCAAAGGAATCGTTAAAGAGACTTCTTACCGAAAACAAACACTTGCCAAATAAGGAGGTATTGGCCCAAGCCATGTTGACCAAGATTCAGATGACCATCAAGGAAGAAGAATCTACCAGCTCCCAGGCCAACTTCAGAGACTGTTTCAAGGGTGTTAACTTCAGAAGAACTAGAGTTGCTGCTTGTACCTGGCTTTTCCAAGCTATCACCGGTTCCGCCTTCATGGGTTACTCCACTTACTTCTACATTCAAGCCGGTTTGTCAACCAGTAATTCTTTCACTTTCTCCATCATTCAATACTGCTTGGGTATTATTGGTACCCTTGGCTCGTGGTTCCTCTCACAAAAAATTGGTAGATTCCCAATCTATTTCGGTGGTTTGTCCCTTCAGTTCATCATTCTTCTTGTTACTGGTATTTTGGGTGCAACCAACCCACCAGGTGGATCTTGGGGTATTGGATCGTTATTGTTGGTTTACACTTTCATTTACAACATGAGTGTGGGTCCAATGTGTTACTGTATCGTCGCTGAAATTCCATCCGCCAGATTGAGAATTAACACTGTCATGCTTGCTAGAAACTTATACAATCTTGCTGGTATCGTGGTTTCCATCATCAGTCCTTACATGTTGAACCCAACTGCTTGGAACTGGAAGGCAAAGACCGGTTTCTTCTGGGCTGGATTCTGTTTCATTGCCGTTGTCTGGTGTTGGTTCGAATTGCCAGAAACTAGAAACAGAACCGTTGCTGAAATCGACCACTTGTTCCAAAGTGGTGTCAAGGCTAGAGATTTCCACAAGACTGAAGTTGATGTCTTTGATGCTGGTAAGTTGATGGAGAAATTCGGAGAGGACGGTATTAGACAATTCGTCAAGGAAAAGAAGGAATCCGAAATCACCGAAGAGAAGGTTTGATTAATAATAAATACTCTGGAAGTAATAATTAAATGTTTGACTTTGATCACTGGTAGCAACACTAACTTGGTACAATACTTGTAACATTATGTGCCTTACAAAATTGCTGGGGAATTAACGATTGAAAACTATTGAATAATATGAAACAAATTACTAAAAGGAAGTAACGAATGAAAATAAGTATCTAAACTGTATTGATTGAAGGCTGTAGCAATTAATAAGAGTAGCAACCCACAATTTTAGATGAGAAGAACTTATGTACGTACTCAGTGAGATAACGGAGTGCTATAACTGTCAAAATCACGGATGCGACGAAAACCGGACCATCTAAAGTATCGAGAAAGTGGAGAACTTCACCAATCATTTCGTGGTTGGAATGTTTTGCAGTATGGCAGTTGACCGAAGTGAAGCTATTTTTGGGAGTATTAATAACTATTAATGGAAAGCTATTCTTCTGTGGGAAACGTTTTTGAAAGAACAGATTTTCCTAAGAATGAAAGAGTATGTGACAGCTTCCGGAGGATAGTTTGCTTGAATTAGTCTATTAAATATCAGGCAAATTCGCTTGAGTTATGGGTAGCTGATCTGGAATTTTTGAACTAAAAGATAATCTGATGTCGCTCAATATTTCATCGATATCCTAGTTGCAAGTCAGCCTGAACTTATGATCGATTCTTGATTTGATGAACCTAAGTCTTACTGTATTCAGTTGAAGATTGAAGATTTGGATCTTCTACTATTTTTTCAGAATTTTCAAGTTTTTCAGGGTTTGAAGATTCAAATGATTTATAGACTTCAAAAATACTAAGATTCTAAAGTCTTGAGATTTTCTGTGATCGGACCAAAGCTATTGAAAGAGCATACAAGTTACAGCATAGATTCTACGGGCCAGTATATATAGTCCAATGGAGAGCCAAATTTCAAGGATGACCAAGCCATAGAACAAGCCCAAAATCCCTTATCACGAAAGGTAAAATTGCTTCTCCTCCTCCATCTCCTCCTTCACTGGCTTCACTACCCCTCAGCCCGTCATCTGCAGTCGATTGTTCCATGAATTATATCCTGTTCTGTGGCACAATCAACCGCTGGCCCAGTCTGCATTATTGAAGTCTAATGTAGTCAGAACTGAATATTTCAGCCCGTTCCTTTCCAGCTTGGGGGTTTAGTCAGAGTTAATTACACTAAAACTGAAGCTTGCCGTAATATTTTCCACCCTCATAGTTAATTATTGTGCGACTTAATCAGCTCCAACTTGCCTACACAAAACCTCTAGTTTCTGCGCATGAAATAGGGCCAACTGGCCAGTTTCAGCTTGTTTCTTCTTCCGGCACAAGCTTATTGTGCCGTCCAGGCCCCAGCCTAAAGACACTAAAAGCATCCAACGGCCACAGCGCCCCTTAATTTGTGCTGGAATTCCAGGTAAAACTTGAAGTTTTCCATGGAAATTCCTTTGCATGCCATGGAGGTGGACCCACTAGCTGGCGGGCTTATCGGCGGCCAAAAGAAATTGCCTGTTTCCAGCCACTTCGTTCTGAGGGCTTGGCTGAGCCTCTTGGCTCATATTGCCACTACACCACCTCCCAACACGAGGACAGCGCACGACGACCGGTCACGTGACCCGTTATTGGCCCCGCGCGGGGCTCGCTTGCTCGCTTGCAGGGCGAGACCAACCGGCCACCCGCCTGACAATTCCGGGTCACGCTCCATCTGGCCCCAGCCGCCGGTCACGTGGCCACGCCGCCTCCCCAGATAACCCAATTTTTGCGGCAATTGGAGTCTCGTGATTCCTCCACGCGGTCATAGCCTCCATGGTTACAACCTGTCAAAGGCGGGCCCCACCACCTTCAAGCCCGCCCAACCTGCCCTTGCCCCTACTGTGGCCCCCTCCGGAACCCCTAGCAACTCGCACTTGCCCCTTGATCGGAACCGGTTATCCCCTCGGCTCATCTCCTCTACCGACCTGACACCCCATCATTCACTCCGTGCTCACCGGTAGTACCCGTCTGTATGCAGTCCCCCTCATTCCGCGTAGGTGGAAATTTTGAGTGATCACTTTTATCCAGATCGTAAAATTGAGAATACACTGACCCGAAGTTGTAACTGAACCATTTTAGTCAGGGCAGCTGCTTCCAAACTAACTTTGAGTCTTTTACGTTGCAGGAATCACGTCCTTCACCTTTCCACCGTTCGGATCGTGAAACTCCCAGGAAAATACTGCAATTACCACCTGGTGTACACATATCGTCCCAGAAGTTATCATCACACCCACAAAATTCACAGCGTCGGTATTAGTGTCAGAAACATCGGGAACTCGTATCTATCCATGTCAGAATGGAGTCCATCGACATCAGCTTTCACTACGACCATCGTCTGGACCAGTCATTGCTTAGGCTCTGGAAGCTTACACGCAATGAGTTCATTTCTTCCAAGTACTGCTCTTCGGAGCGGTTGAATAACCGCTCCTGGAGAATACTCAGCAGGAAGTTGTTGGTGCCCACCCACAGAAGCCGCAAAACCCGGAGTCTGCTGGCGGTAGACCCCAGCTCATCATCTCTCACTAACTTGTCTCGTGACTCGTTGTCGGACTTGGCTCCAAAGCCTTCCCAATTCCTTTCCGACAGGCCTTCTTTGTTTTCACATAGCTCCAATTTGAGCTTACACAGTAATAGAAAAAGCACAAACAATAGCAGTTTGGAATCATACAATCCCAAATCTGACAAGGTACCTGACTCAGAGGACGACGACGACGACGATATAGATATCTCAGATATATCGGATATATCGGAAGAAGAGGAAGAAGAAGAATTGCACGATTCCCATCACAACAGTACAAACCAAGTTAATGATTCAAGACCTTTCGAATCCATGTTCCGCAATTGCTCTGGTTCGATTTCAGATGATTCATCAAAAAACCTCACTACTAGCCATGCTTCCTCATCCACGCAGGTTGACCAATCAGTACCCGTCCAACTTAAAACAAGTAAAGAAAAACCTTTGAATCAGGAAACATGCCAATCTTCCCTTTCTCCTGCTTCATCTTGTGCTCACAAGAAACTTTCGAACCCCAAGATATCATTGACTAACAATGATCTGCATATTCAACCACCACCAAATAAGAACATATTCTTCTTGGCAAATTCTCCTTCGCCACCAGAAGCTTCGAAGACACCAAAGGAAGAGAACCAATCTCCGAGGTCAGCTCGGAGTACACAAAGAAATTCTACAAATGGTTCCAGGTGTTCGGTGCCGCAACAGGTCTTTGCCAGAAGCTCTACAAGCTCGTTATTCAATCACTCCGGTTCAGAAAGAAGTTCAATGAGAGGTTCAGTGACAGCCCAATCACGTCCTTCAAATCTGATTGGCCCCCAGGATGAAAAGCCTCAAATTCAAAGACATAATTCATTATTCAGTAATTTCCAAATAAATTTCAAAGGGGAAGAACCAAATGCAAGTATAAAGAACGTGGAGGTTGCAAAACATGCTGAACCAGAAGGAAGAGATGAGGGGTATTCTTCCACTGATATTTCTGAAGATGAGGATGAAGAATACAGTGAAGAAGAGGAGGAAGAAGTCGGCTCTTTAAAAGATAATGGGAATGGAGGTTTCAACATGATTAGAGATCGTAAACTTTCTAACGCCACCCAACATAATACAGACAATGATTCCGAATGGTTATCTGTATCTTCAGAATCCGATGGTTTCAAGTCCGACGAACCAAAATTTCATCCTTTGAAATTTGCAAAGATTCCTACCACTTCAAGAATCAGAAGCAATTCATCCACTTCTACAGATATAATTCAAGTTGAGCTGAATGAGAGTTATAAGAGTCAAAAGAGTCAAAAGGGTCACAAAAATCAGATTCAGACACCTCAAAAGCGTTATTCATCCCCTACAATTTCAACTAAACCCAGATCCCTCTTATCTGGACTTTTTTTGAATGAATTGAGCTCTCAAAGTCAACAAAATTCCCCTAGCGACGCAAAGCCAATTTTGAAAAGATCTTCTACTACTGGTATCATAACTTTTGATCAATACAAAGGGAACGTAAGGCATGGAAGTGGGACTGATCTTTCAACCACAGCAAAAAGACCATATATCATGTTCACAAAAAAGTACCCCTCGTTGACAGATATTTCTAAAAACTATCCACATTATCAAAACAATTTGGTGAAGAATGATATTGTTCAAGAGAATGACAGATCCAACGATGAAGATCGTGATCCGATCATGGGTAAACAGAAATCCATTGTGGGAATTTCCGATTTTAATGTGACTGCTTCTTCATCCACCAGTAATGTGATGGATGTCTCTTCTGATAAAGGCATTGTGCCAATGTCACCAGAATCAGGTCACTCTCATGTCATACTTTCTTCAAGTTTGAATAAACTTTCAGGAACCATGCACAATAATCCTATTCGAAGTATTCTCTCTAAGAGTTCGCTCAACATTTCAAAATTATACAATACTTCCAAATCCATGTTTGGAAAAACTGACAATAAAGATGACAATTTAGATATTGCCAAAAACGATCAAAATGAGTCTAAAACTCAAAACTCCATCACAATTCCTACAGAACAATTTGACTCCATAAAATTAGGCTCACCTAATTCTGTTTCTACTCCGATATCTGCTACACCAGGAAAATCTTCTTTTGGTGAGCTCAAGCTGGTTCTGGATTTGAACCAAGGAGCTAAGGATTCGAGAGCCTTTAAGATGTCTCCAAAATCAACAAGGAGATCAATGCTTTCGACAGAGTTGAGTAATTCATTAAAAGAATCAATCATCATTGATTACAAATTAGGGAAAGTTCCATTACCTCAAAAAGTTGTTTCTAGTAATATTGAAAATTTTACAGACCCTGGAGAAATAGATATCAATGATTATCATTCGAAAGGATGGTGACTTCGATTCAATTCGTAAAACTCGTCACCAAATGTCCAAAAATGTCTTTCCCTGGTATATTTATCAAGTTAACAAAAGTTATTTCATTTCGATTCGTGGATTACAAGTTGCATATTTCTTATATACTTGGTCTACATTACTTTAGGTGTTTTTTGTGGAGTTGTATTATTGATTTAGTTCGTCATTACAATTTAATTGTCCAATTGTAGCATTTATAACCAAAACTACTAGTCCTTAGGATTTAATACCGTGTATGTTTATGATCGACTTCACAGTTTCTTGTTCTTGTTAGTGGTGAAGTAAAATTACCTACGCACGACCCAATATCAAAATTTTACCTAGACTTCATTACTGTCAGTAAGGCCATGAAAACTTGTTACTATGAGCTTCTAGGAGTGGAAGCTACGGCAACGGAGACTGAGCTTAAAAAGGCGTACCGTAAAAAGGCTTTACAGCTTCATCCTGACAAAAATCCTCATGATATAGAGGGTGCTACTGCCAGATTTGCATTGGTGAGGGCAGCTTATGAAGTTTTATCCGATCCACAAGAAAGATCCTGGTACGATTCACACAAGTCTTCCATTCTTCGTGATGATGACGATTATGATGTTGAGTATGAGGAGGAAATGGTTATTCCATCGGTTTCACCGGAAGAAATCATGAGATATTTCAACCCCACTTTGTACACTAAGTTTGATGACTCCCAACAAGGATTCTATTATGTGGTATCCAGGTTATTTGAGAGACTTGCTAGCGAAGAAATCATTCATGGAAAAGCTCAAGGTGTCAGTGGATACACTAACTATAAAGATGATGATTTGGCAAATATAAACGTGATAGATCCAAGCTCATTATTATACCCCAGAATGGGCTCCAGTTATACTCCATATCAAGAAGTTAGAAAATTTTACTCTACTTGGTCATCTTTCCTGAGTGTAAAATCATTCAATTGGAAGGATGAGTACAGGTACTCCTCAGCTCCGGACAGACGAACTAGAAGGTTAATGGAAAGAGAGAACAAAAAGGCAAGAGACACTGCAAGAAAGGAGTACAATGAAGTGGTCAGAAATTTTGTTGTCTTTATCAAGAAAAGAGACCCCAGAGTGAAAGCAGGTGTTGAAGAGTTCGAAAAGGAAAAAAAGCGAAAGATGCAAAGGGAGATGGAAGAACAGGCAAAGTCCGTCAAAAAAGATCAAAAATTGTGGAATTATACAGAACAAGATTGGCAACAGCTTTCCCATAAAGAACTCGAGGATTTGGAGAATATGCTCAATGAAGAATACGATATTTCTTCCGATTCCGATAGCGAATTTGATGAGTTTGAGGCTCCCATGAACGAGAACGAATACGAATGTATAATATGTGATAAAATTTTCAAGAGTGAGAGTCAATTTGCCACCCATGAATCATCTAATAAGCACAAGAAGAAGTTAAGAAGACTTCAGTGGGAGATGAGAAAAGAAGGTATCGAATTAGGGTTGGACGATGTAGAAGAATTTGAAACAGCTTCCGAAGAATTGCTGGAAATTGAAGAAACAGAAGTATCCATTGATGAAGACATCGATGAAGATGAGGTTGATGATGAAAACTTTGATAATGATAATGATTTGGATGAAGAGGTCGAGAGTAATATTAAGTTGAGTAATACGGTGGACACTAATACCAACGACCAAGGAAGCATAAAGTTCACAGATCAGCAAGCAGAGTCAAATGGCAACAAAACTGATACAATCGACTACAGTAAATTAGAAGTTGATGACGACGTTTCAGATTCTAGCACCTCAGAAAGTATCATAAACCCTGCTAAAGCTCAAAGATTCAAGACCGACATAGTTGATGATGAGTTGACCAAACTTGCGAATGGAATCAAACTTGATGACAGTGATGACGATTGGTCATCTGGAAAGAAAAAGACCAAAAAGGGCAGAAAAAGAGGAGAAAAACTGCAATCACCAGCTGTTTCAAACGATGAACCACTAGGAAGTTCAACAAAGAAGAAATCCAAGAAAGAAGCAAAAGAAAACTTAAAGGTTGCTAGTGGGTCGGAAAAATGTGTCGTGTGTGATGAGATATTTTCCTCCAGAAATAAACTCTTCCAACATGTCAAGACTACAGGACATGCTGCCCCAATAAAAGAAGTGAAGGGGAAAAAAGGCAAAAGGAAGTAATGGCATCATGTACTTTTAATTATTAAACATATTTTTTGTTGAAATTATGTAGTGGATTCTCTCAAACCGGATTTGGATTTCTTCATCGTAGCTAATAAAGGTTCACTGATACCCTTATTACCATGTGCACCCAAACCTTCACCTTTCACCCAACCCAATCTCTCTAATAACAATCTTCCAATGTTGTCTTTACCTATTTCAGGGGCTTCACCACCAACGATATCCCCTTCTTTAATGATTGGAACTCTATGCTTATCTCTTCCTCTAGCTCTATCCTTCTTTGCATTACCATCGGTCTGTACAATCTCGTCCTTAGGACGTTTCTGGTCAGTTCTGTTGAAAATCGGTCTTTGCTTCAAAATATGACCAATTTCATCGTACCTAGGTAAATAGTGGAATGTTTTCCTGCTTTTGGAAATTTTGATATAAGAGTGGATTCCATTTGGTCCGCATCTCTTGGAGCCAAAATTGTAACATTTAGCCATTCTAGAAACAACTTTCAAACCATGAGGATCAAGAGGTGGAAAACTCAATGAATCTCTATTGGAATCGTGTAAAAATAACTCCATTTCATCTCTTATATCCTTGATGTGCAAGGTGTAAGGATATTTGACAAGAAGATCGTGATTCTTGATACCAAGCTTAATTCTTTCTTCTTCTTTAGCATTTCTCTTATCTTTCTTTCTTTCTCTATGAATCTGAAATTGGTCTTGTAGTGATTGCCGAATCTCGTTATCAAGATCAAACCTTTCAAGTTCCAAATGCTTTTTCCTGCCTTTTCCTTTAGTTTGTAAACTCTTGGTTTGAACTTCATCCATGGCAAAGGAACGCTTTTGAGTCTGGCTAAATGCCAAAAGATCGGCTATATCATCACCTTCTTGACTGGTGTCGCTTTCATATGCATCTTCCTCTTCTTCAGAGCTGGAATCTGAAATATAAACATCAGAATAGTTTGGTTGCTCAACATAGTCATTTTCAATCATACCGTCCGTGATATATGATAAGAAGGAAGGAAGTCTATGTTGCTTGACACCTCTTTGAAGAACAAAGTCAACCAATTCATCTTCATCAACCCATTGAAAGGTATCTGGTGATCCAGTAAGATCAAGACATTTCGTGTAGAATTGGTTCTGAATTCCAAATCGAACATTGGTGACACTAATTTGTGAAACATCAAATTCAAAATCTTCGGGTAAAAATCCATATTCAGGATCTTTATTCTCCTCCTCCTCTTCCTCTTCTTCCTCATCGTCATCTTCTTCAGAAGAGGGTGGGGCCATGATATCAAAATTGGTTGAACTGATGTATCCATCGTCATCATCACTATATTCCCGCATTTCTTTCATAATTGCATCAATATAGCCTCTGAAATCTTCATTTGGTGGGTTTTCAAAATCAGAATCTGACTCGTAATTGTCTGACAATTTCCCTGGAAATTCTGCAACGACTTGTCCGTCCGAAGTAGATTGTGTTCTAAGACTTACTTTGCCAATGTTCAATACTGAATCATGTTCGATATTGTTTTTTGAAGGTTGGTGATTCAGGCTAACTGCAATTGAACTTTTGTGAATCAAGGTGGATGTTTTTGGCTTTTCGACATACTTTGATTCGTCACCCTCAGTATCTATTATGAAGCCCGGTTCATTTATATTGAGGGTTTCCACCTTGAGAGAATCTGGAGTGGTTTCTTTGTCAGCAGCTTCTGATACTTCAGAAGTTTCTAAATCAGAAGCCTCTGAATCAGACGAGAAAGTTAATTTTGTATCGTTTTCGACAATTATTCGTTCTGGTGAATTTAAAATGTCTAGTAATTTTTGGTTTTCAGGGGGAATTTCAATCTTTGTTGAAATTTCAACCTTTGAATCATCTTTTATAGGGTTCGACTTGATTGGGTCTCCTTTAGATATTCTAGTAACGTATTCATTGAATTTCTCAAATTCAACAGAATCTGTTGATTCGTGACCATCTTCTTTTTCCATCGATATATCCTTATCTCTTTCCGAGGTTTGTGAATCTTGCTGATTTTCATTCTTCTTATTGATCTCGTCTATCTTCCGACTAGGATCATAATGTTCCTTCGCCTTCACAAACTCAATCGGTCTGTCTCTAAAACTCCTTCCCATTGTTTCTCCCTTGTGACTTTCTGTGTACAACGCTTCTTGGATCAACCTTCCTGGTCTCTTGGAGAGCCTTTTCATCGTATTACCGGCTGAAACATTTGCAGATTCATTTAAATCTGCCAATTCTGGGAAATCCACTCCTTGATTTGGTCCATTTTTGCCATTGGAACCTGACCGGTGATTATTCGAGGTTCCCTTGCTTTTCCGCTTCTTCGTATTAAATCTTCCAAAGCTTCCCCCACGAGGACCACGAGGCTTTCCTCTTGAGCCACCTCTTCCTGTTCTCTTGGGCATCTTGTAGCAGTTACCTATTGGCAATCGTTCCAATGGGCACCATGTAAGTCACGTGACAAAATATATGAGTAATAGTCACTGCACGTGGAGTATGTTTGGGAAGCATATAAAGCCCAATTTCTGTTGCTTTGAGGACATGGTTCTGTGTTAGAAACACCCTCCTGAGTCCTTCCATGTCGTTGAATCGCTTTGAACCCCTTCTTGCAAATGCTGTCACGTGATATGGGGTTTCGGAGGCGACACCAATAGCATGGAGTAGGTGCAGCTTTCACTCAAACAGAGCAAACTCCTGAAGTCTGTCTCATCAACTTCCCATCACAGTGATACCCATCCTTGCCCCACCAGCTGTCCCTGAAATCGATGTCCATCTCAGCTCTGAAGGTATCAACAGTGGTGGGCTGTGTGCAGGACACCAAACACTGTAGATGCAGTATCTCCCTAGTCATTAATTGCCAGCAATAGTCCCGAACATAATTGGAATCATGTCCAGGGAATCCGAAAGTGCAGCTATCACGGTCGAGGACCATGGCTCCAGTACAGTGCCCGCTTCTTCCGACCAACAACCTCACCCTTTCCACCTCACACAATGGTGGCAACAGATCACCTCGTTTACTGATAAGGAAACCACTACAGGTCAACAGGAGGCCCCAGTGAATATCTTGGGCAAAGAGTATGAGACTAAGGAGGAGTACCATGAAGCAGTGAAGAACAAGATCTGGTTGACTTACAGGTTTGGGTTTGAGCCTATTCCCAAAGCAGATGGTGGCCCGAACCCGTTGTCATTCATTCAATCGTTTATATTCAGCAAGAACCTCATATTGAATGGATTCGGCCAGATCCCCAAACTCATCGATAACGACAGCTTCTCCAGCGATATAGGATGGGGTTGTATGATCAGAACTTCCCAAAGCCTTTTGGCAAATGCATACTTACACATTGCTGGGAGCACCCAATCCAGTGACAGTATCATCGAACTATTCAAGGATAATACCACAGCTCCATTTTCATTGCATAATTTCATCAAGGTCGCGTCGAATCTGCCGTTAAAGGTCAAGCCAGGCGAATGGTTTGGCCCCAATGCTGCCTCGTTATCCATCAAGCGACTCTGTGATCAACTATATCAATCGAAACAAGAGACTAATATTCCTCGAATCAAGGTGTTAATAAGCGAAAGCTGCGACCTATACGATAACCAGATTGAAGAGCTACTTGCAGAGAACTTGGACGGCCTCTTGCTCCTCTTACCAGTTAGACTCGGAATCGACAAGACCAATCAATACTATTATTCAAGTTTGAAGCAACTTCTTTCACTTCCAGTTTCTGTGGGTATTGCAGGTGGAAAACCATCCTCCAGTTTTTATTTCTTAGGCTACCAGGATCTTGACTTGATATACTTGAATCCCCATAATCCCCAACCATTCTTGGAAACCATGGATTACTCCACATACCATTCAGAGACATTTCAAAAGTTACTGCTCAACGATTTGGATCCCTCTATGATGATCGGAATAGTGATCAAGAACGTATCTGATTACACGAAGTTCAAAATTGCATGTCAAGAAGGAAACAATAAGATTGTACACTTCCATCCAATCGCCAGAAGGCTCTCGAAAAATTCACCTACCAAGCCATCGGGATTTGTGAATATACAGGCAGATGATCTCTATTCTGAATCTGAATTTGTGGAAGTTAACGAAAGAAAAGACCTTGACGATTTTATTGACCTTGGTAATGACTCCGATAATCCCAATTATTCCAAAGATTCCCTGGCTAAAATCAACTATTCTCCGGCTAGATCCATAGATGAGCCTGTGAATGTATCGCAAACTGAACAATTCGAAACTATCAAGGCACCAGAAGCGGGTGACTCGTCATTCGCTTCCTAACGCTTGCAGGACAAGTGGTATGCATAGTCCCGGGTTTAAACGGCAAAGAAATTGCTTCAAGCTTTAATTAACGACTTCCTTTAGATTATAAACGCGCTGACCCACTGCCACTGTAGAAATTTCTGAGTAGCTTTACACTTCATCACTCTGCAGGATACCTATTGCCATAAGATCTGGGTCGTGTGCGCACCGCATATCATTACATTTGTTAGTCAAACCCAACCTCAAGCCCTTACAAACCAGCAGTCACCAGTCATGACAGTGGAAGATAGTTTGAAGATATGTACCGTCTGTGCATCGAATAACAACCGTTCGATGGAATCTCACAAACAGCTCAAAGATGCTGGTTACAACGTGAAATCTTTCGGTACTGGATCTGCCGTTAGACTTCCTGGACCATCTGCTGACAAGCCCAACGTTTACGATTTTGGCACTCCATACGAAGATATCTACAACGACTTGCTTTCGCAGAATTGCAGGAAAATATACGAGGCCAACGGGCTCTTGCACATGTTGGATAGAAACAGACATGTCAAGACAGCACCTGAAAAGTGGCAGAATAACGCCTACGCTGGGAAATTTGACTTGGTCATCACCTGTGAAGAAAGATGCTTTGATAGTGTCTTGGAGGATTTAATGTACAGAATGTACAGCAAGGACGACGAAAACGACGTGAAGCAGATTGTTCATATTGTCAATGTGGACATCAAGGATGACAACGAAAACGCATTGATTGGAGGAAAGGGTATCTTGAAGCTTGTCAACATGATCCATGAGTTCAGAAGTAAGAAAAAGGACGACGATGAGGACGTGTCTAGTGTGCTTTTGGAAGATCAGATGATGAGCATCTTGGCTGAGTGGCAGAAAAACCACACCCATTTGCCTACTTTGTACTGCGTATCGTACTACTGATGGCCATTATTTCATATCAATTGCGGTTGCATCACATTTAATTCCTCACACAACTCCAGACTCTCCTTCAGCAGCAGGGCATCGGGGTTTCAATATCCAATGAAATCAGGCATCAGAGTTCTTATGGATGGAACTACCCTCACAATTCATTTTCAGCACAGCTCGAACAGAGTTATCGATAAAAAAGCACTCAGCTTTTGTCAAAAGTAGGCCCAGCCATTCAAAAACAAGACATATGCGTGGAAACTTCTAATTAACGTGGCACAAAAACATCACTTCACAGCTATATGACATTTCCAAGCTGCCATAGTATACACATATACCTGCCACTGGCATTAGGGATCTATATATCTGCCCTACTCTAATTACTTGTACAATATTCTACCATCAACTCGTAGCAAGATGCAGTCACGTGACCTGTATTAGAGCGATGATGTTGAGCCCTTCGGACCAATAGAACAACCATATCATGGCATCAGTAAAGAATGTGGGGCCCAATGCTAAGAAGGCGAGGCTCTACAATAGTAGAGTAATCAAAACCCAAATCACAGACCCTAGTTTTGAGAACAAAGAGAGGCTCAACATCCCCGATTTTCTCCATTCCAGAGCATTCGAAATAAAATCATTTGAGTTGTCCCAACTCAAGACCAAAAATGCATCTTCCACCAGAATCTTCCAGAGCTTACCAAGATCGCTCAGAAGAAGAGCTGCATCGCACAATGTCAAGCGGATTCCAAAGAGATTAAGAAACAAGGCAATTAAGGAGATGCAAAACTCGATCAATGGTATTCCTCCCAAGAAAGAGCACCTCAGAGGTAGAAAACTATATCGCTTGAATATTCGGAAACGGTTATTGAAGTTAGGAGCGAAATTGAAACTTCAAAAGTGTCTCCCGGGACAAGAGTTTTACGATAAGAAGTTGAATTTGAGAGACCAGATAAAGAATTTGAGAATGGAAATCCAAGTTTTACAAGATGAAAACGTGGAAAACAGACGACCCTCATCAAGATTTATCTTGAACAATATTTGTGGCTCGTACGACAACACTGGCATCGATAAATTTGCTCCTAAATTGAAGGGAAGCATCAGATTCCACAAACGTCAGGAACAATTCACCTGGTTACCAACCCACATCTGGCATTCGAAGAGATTTCACATGGTAAAGCAATTTGGTTACCAAATACCTTTGACTCCCAGTCAGAAATGCTTCAGGTTGATGAACCGTCAAAAGAGATCGGGTTGCATAGCCATCGATTCATCATATTTCAATTCTATGATTGTGGAGTTAGAAAATCCGAAGTACATCGAAGAGTTTCTTTTGAAAATTACAAAGTTCACGAAAAAAGTTCCTCAAACAATCAAAACAGGCAAGAAATCTTATAACGACTGGATTGTGATTGATAATAAGAAATTAGGAAAAGGATTTATTTTTGTCAATGAATCCAACAGTCAAATTATTATCAAAGTGCATCCATCATTATACAGAGATCTATTTTTAACAATGAAAGAGAAGTTGGCTGAAAAGGACAAACTTTATGATTGCAGTTTTTCTTTGGGTAGTATTGACTTAGTGGGTCCTACTTCTATCAATAGCATCAGCAAAATTTTACATTTATTCCAAGATCAACAGAAGGAATTGCAGAACATATGGGGCTCGTTATCTTCTTTAAACGATTCTAGGATCGTCCCTGTCGGCACCACATTTTCCTTCAATATCATGGATCCAAGAGCATGGAAACGACCAACCAATTTTGTTTTGTCGGCTCCAGAACTCTCAAAAAATGATCTTATCATAAAATTGAGTCAATGGACAACTGACTTGATAAACACTGAATCACTTTCAAACCTCTTCACTCCCGAAAAGAGACACGATTCATATAAGGATCAGTTTACCACTAAATCAATTGATCAAAAATTTGCATATGGAAAGGATTCGAGCAATTCTATTCCAAATCAATATCAGCAAAATTCTAAAATTCCAATCTTGATATCCAAGACATCGGAAGATACGTGGAGTTTGATTTTGCCTTGGTTTTGGGTGTTACCAGTTTGGATAAAATTGCTCAAGGTTAGAAATGTCAAGATCGGAGGTATGAAGCAAATTCAGCAGTTTGATTTCGAAAATTGTGTGCCACATTTTCCACACGACTACCCATTTTTGAAAGAAGGGTGGTCATACAATGAACAGTTAGGGCAAATTGGCAAGGCCAAATTCGATAAGAAACCCTCCAGTTTGCAAAATAAAGCGAGACCAGATTTCTCAGATGACGATTCAATGTTTAGTCCCTTTAAGTGTGATTGGCTGGGATTAAGAAATGTGATCAACTTGAAAAAATACTCTAAAAAGACCACTCTCGAACTTCAAAACACCAAAATCGATTACGCCTCATTCGATAAGTATCTCAATAGAAATGCTAACTCATTCAATGACATCATTCAATTAGGAAGAACATTATTCAAGGAATCCTCGCCAGATATTGCTGTTGAATTGTATGATAAAAACAACGAAGAACACAAGAATTTTGCCCATTCTGAAATCACAAACTTCAATGATGTGAACAAAGGGACGCTCCCAATAGTCCAAGTGTCCTTAGTTCTACAAAACGATGGTGTCATTAAAGATGGTGCAAGAATTTATAGCAAAAACCACCTTTCTTCGGAATACAAAACATGGTCTTTCCTCTATATGATCGGCTTTGTCTCTTCAGGAACTTTTAACCTTAGCAAGGGTAAAGATACTGGTGTTGGTGCTGTGATCTATGATGGGAAAAATACCGAAACAGAGGTTTTGGTAAGGAACATTGGTACCACAAAAATGTATAAAGCAACCATGTCCTTCCATTGAACCCCAATTTTTAATACCCATGTCTCATTGACCTCAACAATAGGAATCATAGTATAGTTTAAGCCTTACATTTCATGATGTCAACTTGTAGTTCACGCTGTAGGTAAATTTCACTCCACTGAAATATAGAAAATGAGGTGCAAAATTTAAGAATTCAGGTTTAAATTCAATCAATCTTGTTAGATACAATATTTCTACTTGAAGGATACATGCATACCATGCTAAACCAATGGTCTGGTTACGGTAGTAGTTTCAATCTAGACATATTGGAAAAAACGGTTACCCGGATTTCACACGACTATATAAACAGTAAAATTTCCGGCCCTACAAAGTTTTTTTTTTTTCTTCATACTTACCTGGAGATGTTATAGGAGATCACGAAGTTCTGTAACCTTGGTTCCTTAGAGGCATTGCACAGCGCCATAGGGAGTCTTGCCAACCCTCACTAAGGTTTGTTCTCGTGTCTTGACATGAGCTTCAGATCGAGGGTGTGGATCTTGTAATTTTTGATTTCTTTCTTCCAAACCAGTTCTTTGAATGGTGGAAGTAGTAACCATGGCCAAGCCGATATTCTCGGTGTATCTACGTTTTTATTGTGGTGAGTCTGTTGATTTAGAACAGTAAAAAGTATGTTACAATTGGTTGACCGCATGGAAAGCGGAGCTTCTTCGTCTAGGTACATTAGTTTCTATCACTGCCATTGTCGACGGAGCTTTGATTGTCCACAGTTTCAAAGTTGGATTGAGCAGCAATCAATCTGGAATTCTCCCACATCTTCATCAAGGACTTTTTCAATAGGTTGACATTATAATCAATGATTGTGAGTGCTCTTTCTTGGCTGGCCACATCGGAGGTCTCTCTAGCTCCATCATAGAGGATTCTAACGTCGTCATTTCTTATCAATGCCACGAGGGCCAAACCTCTGATCATCTGCTTCAAGTATAGTATGGACCCATTAGCAAGGTGACTAATAGACTTCAATTCCTTGGGCTGGGATGCTGACTTTTGTGGGCCGTTCTTGGCCTGTGTGTTGTTGGAATCCTCGATATACAAATCATCTAGATCAATGGTGATATCTATGAATTCTGCGCAAACCTCGTAGGTTTGGATGTCCACTGGTGATGAGTCTGTAGCCACGTAAATCTTGCTATTCACATCGAATAAGAAAACTTTATCAATGGAGGAATGCTGCACCAAATTGTCCAACATGTTCTCTAAAGAGGGCAATTCTGGAATCAACTTTTGGACAATTCTAGAAAATGCTTCGTAGATGGAATGATCGAAAATCGATGTCAAGTAGAACGAGACTTGAACACCTTCCAACCCCAAATCGAGCAATTCGTCTCCGGTTCTTTGCATAATATCCCTCTGAGCATCCATCCGGTAGTCTTCCGACAATCCGTCGATCTTGTGGATGAGCACTTCGATATTTATCTTTGGGTTAACTTTGTAGGCGAACTCCACGATCATCGACAAGTTGGTCAATGCATTGAGATACTCGTCTTGGGAGTCGATCACATAAACCAATGCTCCGATGGACGAGAACAACCGCTCAGAATCATAATTGGGCTCGAAATAGTTGAGTTGACCTGGGAGCTCCATGACTGAAAGATCAATGAGCGAGGAAAACTGTTCTGTTGTAGGTTTGGATGTACTCTCGAGGTATAGCGTGTCCAAGGGTTGCATATTATGGAAGACGACCTTGCAAATGGAAGACTTACCACCTCTGCGCAAACCCATCAAGAGAATGGTGGCATTTGTGTCCTTAGCATTGGGGATTAGCGTTGCCTCCATATTGAAATGCTGATGAAAAGTGGGTGAAAAAGTTGCTTAACGTCACTGAAAATACGCTGAAAAGAATTTTATCAGTAGGTTCCAACTATTGAGCACAAAAATGGGACTTTTTGGCGTGGAATGAAGAGATTCGAAGGCTTTACCTTAGAGTTGGTGAAAATGCTTGCTGAAGTGAAAAGTACCGCTCCTAGGAAATCTTCCTGTATTTGGCCTAGGGAATGGTCGATCTAAGGTGGTGCTTCGGCTGTAAGAACTGAGGAGCTTGGGAAAGAACGTTGGTTTCAAGCGAGCCAGTCTCGATATCTGATGAAAGATAACTATCACCCACAACACGTTATCTGGTTGACGATAATGTGATGGTGCTGCATGCAGGACAGAGATGATAGAGCATTTGTGGACTACCTATGAGGTGTTGGGTTACACAAAACACCCATAGACAAGGCAAGCCCGTATTGGAAAATAAGAAAGGGAATAATTCGTTTACATAGCAGAAGCGTTGGGATATCAGAAAGAAAATTACCTAAAACCACGTTTCATTATTGGTGTTGCTCTATATACAAACTAAGGTCTCAATCTTCTAGGGTCTCTTGGGAACAAAGAGGCTCTTCTAATGTTTTTCAAGTCCAAGTAGAACATAACAACTCTCTCCAAACCAATACCTCCACCGGCGTGAGGTGGACATCCGTAGCCGAAAGCATCGACGTAGTCGCTCAATCCTGGAACATTAGGGTCAACTTCGTGGGCTCTGATTCTTTCCTTCAATAATTCAGGGTCATGGATACGTTGAGCACCAGAAAGAATCTCTTCACCTCTCATGAAGAAATCGTAGGAGTTGGAGTATCTTGGGTCTTCAGCATCTGGCATGGTGTAGAATGGTCTGATGGCCAATGGGAACTTGTCCAAGATGTAGAAATCGGTGTCGTACTTATCTCTGACCAACTTACCCAAGAGTTTCTCGTTCTCGGTGGACAAGTCTTCGAAGTCGTCGACTTCCTTACCAGCCTCTCTCAACATTTGAATACCTTCCTTAAAGTGAAGCTTG
Organism: Suhomyces yuchorum; assembly: GCA_030571845.1. Lineage (NCBI taxonomy): Eukaryota > Fungi > Ascomycota > Pichiomycetes > Serinales > Debaryomycetaceae > Suhomyces > Suhomyces yuchorum. The sequence continues at coordinate 30,421 of JAJLYW010000044.1, forward strand.
ACCATTTTTCCTTCTGGAACCTTGAATTCCTCGACAGGGAATTGCTTTCTAACGATGGCGATTTCCTTGGCGTATCTCTTCTTCAATTCAGAGAAGATGAAAACAAACAAGTCGGACAAAACGTCCAAGACTTCATCGTAGTGCTCTTCAAAAGCCATCTCCAAATCCAACCCAGTGAATTCGGTCATGTGACGGTGGGTGTTGGAGTTTTCGGCTCTGAAAACTGGAGCAACTTCGAAAACCTTTTCAAAATCGGCAGCAATCAACTGTTGCTTGTAAAGTTGAGGAGATTGGGCCAAGAAAGCATTTCCCTTAAAGTAGTTGATAGCAAAGACGTTGGATCCACCTTCAGAAGCAGCAGCAATGATCTTAGGGGTGTGGATTTCGGTGAACTCCTTCTTAGTCAAGAATTCTCTGAACAATTGACAGACACCAGATTGAATCTTGAAAATGGCCAGGTTGGTTGGGGTTCTCAAGTCAATAACTCTGGCGTCGAGTCTGGTGTCCAAGTTGACAATTGGCAACTTGAGAGCTTCAGCTTCGGCATCGGATCTGGAGGCATCCTCGATCAACAATGGCAATTGTTCAGGAGTCTCTTGGATGGTGTATACTTTGGTGACGTGAACTTCGACATCTTGGATGGTAGAAGACTTGATTGGCTCGTCGACCTTCTTTACGGTACCGTGGACCAACACAATGGATTCCAAGTTGATGGAAGAAGCCCATTTAACCATTTGCTTGGAGATGGCGTTTTCGTTGGTCTCCTTGTTGGTTCTGACAAGGGTTTGGATCACATCGGTTTGTTGTCTCAAGGTGAGGAACAACAAGGTGGCACTTTGTTGTCTGGAGCCGTGCAATCTGGCTCTGAAGATAATTTCTTCTCCGTCGTTGGCAGCGCTCAAGTTCTTCAAGTTGGTTCTGACCTTGCCGGTCTTGACAGAAGAGTTGATCAATGGCAACTTACCGTAGTTGGTCTTGGCTGGGTCGTTGGCAGCCAAGGCTTCCTTCTCGGCCTTTTCCTTGGCTAATTGTGCTTCTCTTTCCGCCTTCTTCTGTGCCTTTTCTTTCTCCTTAGCAAGCTTCTTGAGTGCCTTCTTGGACAATGGTTGGCCATCTTCTCCCAAAATGACTTCTTCGCCGGCTGGGGCAGCGGCGGCGGCTTCGGTGTTGCCTTGCTCTTGGAGCTTCAACTTCTCTAAGTTCTCAACTGGTTCAGACATGATTGGTGAAAGAGTATATGAGTAGTAGTTAAAAAATTTGTGGTCGCACTTTTGATGATGGTGGTGGTAACTGCAGGAAGTCTCACTATATTCACGTAGATGCTTCTAGACTATATGAAAGTGATGGTGGATATACGTTCTATCAGCTTAACAATTACGTGGGGATGGTGGATAGAGATTGAGAGGGATTTCTGGGGCTTAAAACCGTGAAATTAAGCATAGAGGACTCAATAGTGATTTGAATGAGTCACATGTAGTATTACGTATGGTAGTCAGATGACCAGATCGGGGCTCTATATACTTGACAGAAGTATTTCTGAAAAAGGTGTTTAGTGATGTAAAATTGGCCACTTCAAGATTCCATGCACGGGGAAGTAGTTGGACTGGGGCTATGGAGTTGTGGAATCTTGGAGGTGTAAGAGTGAAAGTTGGTGTATGAAGTCGAAATAGCGAAGCAGTCCAGCTTCCATAGGAGTTCACCCACCCCAAAGACAAATGCAAGGATCCTGACAGCTCAGAATTTAACTTATAACGGGTCAATATTGAGTATTTCAGGATTTCACATGGTTGAACAGTGATTTTCTGGACCTTTTCCCGAAGCATGAACTTCTGCCACTAACAGTCAACCACTAACAGTCAACCACTAACAGTCAACCAAATTGTTGATAGGAAGTGTTCGCGGTATGGATTTCCACTGGGGGATCCATGAGCTACTGTTGAACCTGCTTCTCAAGGTTTTCTTTCTGCTCTCTTTCAAGTTGTTCTTTCTCTTGCTTAAGTTTTCTCTTCACTTCCTTTTCCTTCAAAACCGACTCTCTTCTGGCCATTCCTTCGGCAATCTTCCTCTGTCTTCTCTGCTCTTTGCTTTCGACTTCCTTGAGCACCTTTGGTCTCATTTCCTCAATGGCCTTGTGCAAAACATCCAATTTTTTGAAATTCTCTCTGAATCTGTCTAGAGATAATTTGGTCAAAATCTCCAAGTATTCCTTGCTAACAAATGATATGTAACTGTCACCTTCCAATAAACCAATTGGCACATCAAGTTTTATGGAGATTCTTATGGCAACGATGTTGTTGCTGCCGATTCCACTCTCTCTGAACCCACAGTTCATGGCAGTAGTATACAATGCATTGGCTGACTCCAAGTCACGGCACTTAACGTGCAAGATCAAAGGTTCGAACTTGTAGAGAATGTATCTGGTGTTGGAGTCGGTGCTCCAGTGCTGTTTGTAGTGAAAATCCACCAGGTTGTACCATGCTGGTAACGCACTTGGATCATGGGTGACAAAGATCCAATGACCCTGGTTGCCTTTCGAACCGATCTTGACTTCTTCCTCTGTGATGTTCTTGATCCCCTCGAGGAATACAGATACTCTACCGGAACAAGATGAGGTTGTCACCATATTCTCCGATGAGTTGATGAGATTGATGATCGGAATACAGACCTCATCTATGGAGCCTTTGGGTGACAAGTCGGGGATACCACCGTTGGTGGCTCCTATCTCTTGAAGAATCGACTGCTTTTTCTGATCAAACGAGTCTTGCATTTGGTTGTTGAGGTAGTACCAGAAGTTTGAGATGGGGTTGGAATTTTAGGCTGCGACCTTTTTGGATATCTGTAAGTCAAGAAGGACCCAAACATCAAGGTTCCCAAATCTTCTGAACTGCCAGCAAACTGGCTGAGTTGGGTGGAAAGGAAGTAGAGTCGTTTCTGACATCATTAAATACAGTAGTATGTTTGTTCAAATCATTTTCATGAAACGTAAGTATCGCTATCATCTATAAAGAATATCTAGGGAAGTTCTATTGATACAGTCTATTTTGTTTGGTTTGGCTACTTCAAGGCCCCCAAAAGCTTTTTCTCATCAGACAGACTCAAATTGAACAAGGTCTTGATAACAGGCAACAACTGCTCCCTTTGATCCTTGTGCTCAAAGAAACCCAAGAGCACGTTCTTGAGGTAGGCAATGTTGGTTTCTGACGAATTGGTACCTTCCTGGGTAGAGCTTCCGTTGCTTCTGTTGGAATCCATAGAAGTCTTCGCGGTGGAATCAGTGGACTCGCTGCTATCCTTCATAGCACGATATTGTTGGGTCAAAATCTTATAATTTTTGGATAATCTCTCGAACTTCAAGTTGGATTCATCGTTGAGCTTTCTCAAGCTATTGACTTGATTTTGATATTCAGCTTGTTTCTTGGTCAATTCTTGCAATGAATTTCTCAAACTTGTCACCGTTTGCTGCAATTCCTCATCGTGACCCAGTTCCATGGTAGGTGCTGGTACTTGTTTTTCCGAACTCTTGGCTTGGCTTTCTTTCAATTTCCTCTCGAGTTCTTCAATTCTCTTGACATAACCAGAACTCAATGAATCGACTTCTACATCCTTCTTCTTAATTCTCAATTGATACCTGCTTTCCAATTCAAGCTTCTCGTTTGTGATCTTATTTAACTCATTCTTGAATTCGTTCTCGTTAGCCTTTATTTGGTCTTCTGTTTCTGAAAGCAATCTTCTTAAAGTAGCAGTTTCTTTCATTCTTTCAGATTGCAAGCTCTTAGATTCGCTCAACTCATCCTCAAGATTTTCAATTCTGATCGTAGCTTCCTTGGACTTCATGGACAATTCTTCATACAGTTGTCTGAAGGTTTGTATTTCATTCGAAGAAGAGGACTTATCTCTCACTAAAGCATCGTATTTCACTTTCATTGAGTCGAATTTATTAGTGACTTCTTGGTTACGAGTCATCAAGTCATTCAATTCTTTAGTTAAAGATGCTTCTTTGCTGTACGCGTTCTCCTGCTTAGTCAATAAATCATTCTTTTCATTAATGAGAGACTTGTTCATGTTCTGAAGATCGTTCTTGCTGATTTTCAAATTACTAATCTCATCCTTTTGAGCTGAGATAGTCTCATCCTTCGAGCTTAAAATTTGATCCTTTTGCTTTGTCAAATCCAGTATATTTTTCTTGAAATCTTCGATTTGTTGATCTTTATGGTTAATAGAAGTCTTCAATGATACCACCTCAAGTTTAAGAGAAGTGTCATTACTCTTGAATTTAAGTAATTCCTTGATTCGAGAGTTCAAAGATTCTCTTTCTTTGGTTAAGCCTTCATTTTCTTTGATTTTATCGTCCACGTTTTTGGTTAATAAATCTTTCTCGCCTTTGATAGTCTCAATTTCTTTGGTAATTTTCGAAATTTCTTGAGTTACTTTGCTCTTCTCATCTGTTAAATTTTTAATCTGTTCGGATTTTCCGTTAAGCTCATCATTTAAGCCCTTGTTTTCTTTTTGCAACGTATCATTGGATTCTTGAAGCTTGGATAATTGTTGTTTCAAGGAAGTTTCGGTACCTCTCAATAAAGAAATCTCACTTGAATGCTTGGATATTTGTTCCTCTAATTCCTTAATTTTTTGGTCATATGATTCCACAGATTTTGCACTAAGCGTTTCTTCTTTTTGATTGGAGGTCAATTCTTTGATTTCATCTCTAGCTGCAACAAGATCATTTCCAATATTCTTCAACAGGTCACTTAAATTCTCAATATCATCATTCTTCGAATCTAATGTTTCCCTCAATTCTGTAGTAGTTTTATGCAATTTCTCTGAATTAGATTTGACTTCCTCGAGCTCATCTGATAACTTAGATTTCTGCTCAGTAGTTTCTTTCAACATCTTCTGAACAGATTCTAACTCGCTGGTTTTTTCTTGAACTTTTTCGAAATTAGACTTCAATTCCTTAAGCTCTGCTGAAACCTTGGTTTTCTCTTCTGTAGTTTCCTGTAATAATTTCTGGACAGATTTCAACTCTTCTTCTAGTTTAGAGTTAACTGATTCATCAGAAATAGTAGAAACACTATTGTTATTGTCTTTGTTGGTATTCTTCTTCTTATTCTTGTTATTCTTATTATTATTGTTACTCTTCGTTTTGTTTGTTGATACAGGATTTTCGACACCAGATAGCTTTGCTTCTAAACCCGCCTTTTCAGATTCAAGAGAACTAATTTTTTCGTTCAATTTGCTTACCGAATCTTTGAGTACTTCTAACTCCTTTTGATGCAGGCTTTCATATGAGTTGAGTTGAGCCTCAAGCTCACTCTTCTTCGATTCCAAAGTTGCAATGGAATCCTTTTGCGACTTGATCTCTGCGGAGACTTCCTTTTTTTCCAGTTCATTCTTGACATTGATATCTTTCACTTGCTGTTCAAGCTTTTTCTTCGACTCCTCTTGGGCATTGGCTTGCTCCTTCAATTTCATCAACTTATCTTCAAGCCCTTTCTTTTCGTCGGTAAACTTATCCTTCATGGCCTCCGTGTTGGTTTTGTTTGATTCAAGATCCTTTATCTTGGAAACAAGTTGAGTATTTTGCTCATCTAAAGTCTTCACCTTTTCTTTCAAGGATTCTGTTTCCGATGAATCTGAAGTCGAATCAGCTTCTGCTATTTTCTTCTCCAATGCACTCTTTTCCTCCTTGATGATATCTATCTCTTTCAATTGTTCCTTGAGCTCATCGATCTCCTTCTGATATTTCTGAGTATCAGAGTCGCTGAGTTCTTTAGGCTCTTGGGCAGATTTCAATTGTTCCTTGAGCTCATCGATCTCCTTCTGATATTTCTGAGTATCAGAGTCGCTGAGTTCTTTAGGCTCTTGGGCAGATTTCAATTGTTCCTTGAGCTCATCTATCTCCTTCTGATATTTCTGAGTATCAGAGTCGCTGAGTTCTTTAGGCTCCTGGGCAGATTTCAATTCCTCTAACTGGGACTTCAATTCATCTGATTGGGTCTTTAATTCTTCCGATTGGGTCTTGAAATTATCTGCTTGGGTCTTCACTTCGTCCGCTTGGTTCTTGGCTTGTAAATTGTCCTGCTCCAAGCCCTTTACCTTCTGCGATAAGGAAGTGTTTTCCTTCGACAACCTTCTCAATTCATTATTTAACATAATGGTTTTCTCATTCAACCCATTGAGATACTCCACTAACATCCCAGCGTCGGAAATGCTGGAGATAGGCGTATTTTCCTGCAAGACCTTTTCAAAAGATTCAATCAACTCGCCCTTTCTCTTTTCCGTCTTGTAGGCATCGAGCAAGAGTGGATACTTCTCCTCGTACTTGGCAAACTTCTTCATTTTGGATCTTATTCCTGGAGGCAAGTCATTGACATCGGGAACGGCCTGGCCGCTTTTCAGGCCCTCGGTTTCGGGAGAAGCCTGTTTGGATGGCGTTTCCGAGATATCTGTTATGGGTTCGTCTTCTGGTTGGGTCAATTCGTTTGGATCAGGAGTTTTGGTGCTCAAGACCTTGGCCTCATTCTTCAATTCTTTGATGGGGTTTGGCCGCCGTCCGCTGCCCTGCCCCCCTCCTTCATGCAGGTTGAGGTCATTGAAGCTCTTGGCCACGTCCTCCGAGAAGTTCTTGAGTTTGGAAAACATGGGGTGGTTCAAGGTGAAGTTACCTTACAGTTTATATGGTAACCTGGAGTGCGCGCACCAGAGGGCCCTTTTGGCTGATGGTGATTTACAAGACACGTAGCTGGCAAGGCACTGGGTGGCTATATGAAGTCAAAACGGGCTTTGACGATGAATCAAGCGCTGGGGAAAGTGGACAGTGTGGTGGATTTGTTCGCTTCGATCACGGACAATCCTTTAAGTAATACTGTGTTAGATCAGGGTCGGTCACATGTTGAGGCACGTGAGAGAAATCACTTTGGTCACGTGTGGGTCAACTATTCCTTATCTACCGGTAACACAGTGAGAACCACTGATCATACATTTAACACTAATCACCCATCACCCCGACGCCCGACCCGCCATACAACCACCCACCGGCCTCATAGAGAAACTCTTTTAGTTGCGGCAGTTTTGTTTTCTTCTTTTCCGATTTGAAGAGCTCCATTTTTTGCCTAAAAACCGATCAATTCCACCTATTGGTCATTAGTGATCAGTTAATAATATGCCTTCGTTCAAAGACGTGACTACTTCGATATCGAAATGTTCAATACAGCTAGAATCCCTTGAGGGTATCCTCGAAGAAAGAGAAAGACTCGTTAATACTCTCAAGTTAACGCCCTCTGCAGATGACAACTTTGACATAATCAGTGTTCTTCAGAAGATCCTCAAGTTGCTCAATTATATCCAAGACGATATCATACACCTTAAACCCCACACAGAAAGAATAGAAGAGCTTGTTGATGCCTTTGAGGAGAACGCATCTCGATATGACCTGGCCATGGAGGTGTTGGCAGAAGATGCATTCATCACTGTGGACGAATATAAATTTGTAAGGAAACTGATTACCAGAGAGGAGATCAAGAGGGCGAAATCTGTGAGGTTCAGGGATGACCCTAATGAGGATAGCGAGGAACTTCGAACCGAATTAATGGGCACCAGAGCATTCAAGCCTTACAGCGACGAAGACACCCAGACTGATACAGAATCATTCGATGCACAAACTAACCATCAATTATTTGCCCAACACCAGCAAACATTGCTCGAGCAAGACCAGAGTTTGGATGTTCTCCATGATTCGATCAAAAGACAGCATTCCATGGGTCTTTCTATCAACAGCGAACTAGACGACCATTTGATTATGTTAAATGATTTAGAGCTGGGTGTTGATCTTTCCCAACAACGATTAAATTCCGCCACCCATAAATTGAGTGTTTTCCGTAAGAGAGTGGCAGAAAATGGAAGCTTGGTCACGATTGTCATATTGACGATTATTGTTATTGTATTATTGGTAGCATTGAACTAATGTTTAGATATTGAATGAATAAATGAAATCAAAGGAATGGCGTGCAGAAGTCTTACAGTAGTGAAATGAACAATTCTGATATGATTGATATCTCTAAATACATGAGTGGTTCTACAAATGTGAAGCGCCACATATATCGGGTGGATACTTGTGGCAACACTATTCTATAATTGGTGTCCTCAAGACACGCTAGCTTCATGAACAAGCAGATAAAGAACGTACCAGACAATGAAAGAAATGAAGCATGGCAAACCGCCAAAAAGTTCTCGCAATAGTTTCTAGGCCTGTAAGAATATTTTATGATGGATTGGACGTGTTAGAAGTTGAAGTCGTCATTCTCTTCCTCCTGTTCACTGAAGAACCAGATGAACACTATGATGTCTCCGTAGACTATCAAACCCCCGATGATACTCATTATCATAGAGCCGAACTCAATGAGGCGAGTATGGTAGAACGTCAATGGCAACGCTATTCCGCTGACAATCAAGAACCCGGTGAGCGATTTGCAGAACTCCAGGAACGTGGAGGGAGCATCGCCGTCGCTGTTGTTGAAGGTCAAGAAGTCGTCTCTGGAGTTATCGATCGCCTGAGAGCAGATGTTTGGCAAGGGGGCAACAAGGAAAATGAGAATGACCCACAACGGTTTGTAGGTGTCGTACAATGCACATGACAATAAGATGAGGAGGAATCCGGAGGCTAGAAACGCCGACAAGAAGATGATCTTGTTCAATGGATTCATGACTGAACTGGTAGACTAAGGTGAGTTTATGATAAACTGCACACGTGAGAAAACTGATGATTGGAGACGAAAGGCAGGCAAATCCCTCAGATAAAGCGATAGGACTGAGTTGGTGAAGTTTCTCCTCGAGCCAACTTTCAAGCAGAGGCTATTTTGGAGGTGAGAGGCTTGAGGAATCAGAAAGAACGAGGTAGTTTCCGAGGTCTTTTCTTCCTTTTGTTTATTCTGTCGGAAGATATTGAAATGGAAACTCGCGCTATTCGCGGGGCTGGAAGGATATTAGTGCGAAGTAGTGAGAAGTAGTGAGAAGTAGTGACAATTAGTGAGTGCCCTCGGCGCGAGAAAGCGAAGGGCGTGGCGAGAGTAATGAGAATTAGTGGGTGCACTCAAGTGAATTACTGCGAACGCCTAGTGACAATACAATGTTAAAATGCAATTCGAATTAGCAGGTCTGTTTCAGAGTGTACAACAGAAGTTAAAATGCCAGTTAGAGGAATGCAGAAGTGCTTATCTAGAAGCTCATCAGTTCCATAACGCTGAATACATGGTGTCGACATATTCATATTTCATCATTTACCTATCCATACCTATATATATGTTTGTACCTGTTTTGCCATTGGCCACAAGGGAGCCACTATTTACAAACTGCCGACAATCAACAAACCACATATCGCTAACTTGACAAACACAAACGTGAACATTCGACCTCGCTGGCCAATTACTCGTCCCTGGAATTCCAGAACCACCCGGCACCGTTGGCATTCTTGGCCTTACCATGATCCACCTCCTCGATAACACTCACCCAATCCTTAGCATCATAAGGCTTGGATTTGGTAATCGTCTTGGTGACCAGCGTACCGTCATTGTAGTATTCGGTACGAATTTCATTCATTTGAACCTCATTGGTATCTTGGTTCATGTTGAGAGTCGACTGCAGAGAGGTGGAAACGATGGACTTACTTTCTGGGACCGCTTCAGAAACTTCTTGCTTGGATGCCTTCTCGGAAGAGTTGTGACACAGACCAAATTTTCTGTTCCGTCTCCTTTCTTCTCTCTCCTGTTTGGCGTGCTTGTACATCACGCTTTTCCACCCCATAAGATCCTCAAACGATTTGAAGAAAGTTCCCTTGGGACCCAAATCAATAGCTCCACTCTTATTCTCGGCACCCGCATCACGGACAGCCTGGTGGAAGTCTTCTTTTGTGAGGATCTTGTCGGGGAAGTTCTCATTCTTATACTTCAAATACTCCACAGGTACTTCGCTGTTGGGGAACAAGCATCTCCAATGGCCCTCCGAGTCCCACAAAGACTCCCCATTCTTGTCCAAGCAATCGTTGTAGTTACGGATGGAAGGTTGCCTGATGGAAAAGTATCCAAAAGGGGTGTTGCGGCCCCTGAAATGGCTGTGAAAACCGTCTCCAAATCCCCATCCTCCAAATGGGAGTCCCAGGGACGAAAAGAACCCTTCGAAAGGCTCTTTTTGCATTTGCTTGTGGAAATTGTCTCTAACTTCGTAAAAGCTAGGATACTTCCTCTCGTCAGAGTTGTAGGACCCTTGGTCCTTGTCAGAGGAGGAACTGCCGAAACTGCGATACTCCTCGGCCAATTGGTTGGCCCGCTCTCTAACGTCCTTGTCAAAGTCGCTGAAGATGTTCAATGAGCTTTTGGCTTTTTCGTTAACCTCGTTGATCGAGTGACTTGTCAAGTTGAACACTGATCTGGCAATAGAGCCAAGGTTCTTCTTGAGGTCGTCCACGTCATTCAAGATGTCTTCATAGTTCTGAGCCGTGGGGTTCTTGGGTGTATCTTTGCTGAGCTTCTCCAACTCGTTGTTGTCTGATCCTGCCATGATTAAGAAAAGGATGTATGCCTGGCTACATAGGGTTTGCCATCCTTAACAGGCACTAAGGGATTTGGTCGTGGCCCCACCAATCGGGTGCAAAAACTGGGACCCACCAGTCTAGTGAGGCTGGCCTGACTGCAGTCCGTAGTGGCAAAACGGGAGATAAATGTAACAAACAGAGAATAGAACGAAGCAATGGTGGAGAAATGGGAATTTGTGGCTCCTTCTGACCAATTAGACTGGTCAGAAACCTTGTGTTGACACAAGTTTGGCACCATGTAATTTTTTTGCCTCTCTTTGTAGGACTTCTGATGGCATCTGAGGGTACTTGGGTGGTATTAACGAGAATATTAAATCAAAAATTCATATAACAGCTAAGGAACCCAAATGATAACATACGGGATTGCAGAGTAACGTCGTATTAGCACACTATAAACATAACGAAGTGAAGAAAAAATGCAGGGTCATGATTAGAGGAATGTTTAAAAATGGAATGGTGAAGCTGAAACATGATAAATGTTAAAAGAAAATGAAAAACTGGGTCCGGATACGTCAGCAGCAGGTGGTTTATGGATAGCCATCCCAGCTGCTATATTAAGACCCCACAATTCAGGTTGTGATGGACGTCACCTGTATTCAGGTAAATGGATGGGAAGCAAGGTATTAAGAATGATTTTCGAGACGATGATTGAAATATGAAGGAAAATGAAGGAAAATGAAGGAATCTATCTTTGCACACATCACCAGTTTCTATTACCGTACTGGTTTATTCTATTCTGGATCATATAGTTTTGGTCTAAGGCGTTGTAGTCGTGATATTGAGAGCTCTGGTTGGCACTGACCACTCTTCTTCTCATGGGCATGGCGTTGGGGTTGGGCGGCGTTCTCTTAGGAGAGTGGGCCATGTAAGCCATGCGGGACTTGGGAGTGGTACCCCCGTCCGAAGCGGCCGAGAAACTGGACCTGTTGGCCTTGGGGTGGTGGTGGTAGTCGTTGATTCTGTTGTACTGGAAGCTTGGCGATGCCACTGGGGTGGACAACTCTGGCTGGCCTAAAGTAGGTGTGGACCCCATAAGGGTGTCTGACTGGATCGAAGGCAAGAATTCCATGTCCGACAGGAGATCAAACGACTTGTGGGAGTAGAATTTGTTCAGGATGCCCTTGTACAACTGGAAGCGTTGATTATCGAGTGGAATGGAGGTATTGATTCCTGAACCACTAGGGGTGGCTAGAGCTGCAGGCAACGTGTTCATGACGTTCGAGGCACCGTTACTGGCGCCACTAGAGCTTCCGCCAGCCAAGACTCGGGTCTGGTAGATGTCCATGCTGGGTGTCTTTTCTTTCGTATAACTAGAAAACTCCATTTGTGAAAAATTTGGTGCGAAGTGTTAACAGTCTGGGGAACAGAAGCCCAAAACCCCAAATAGCCCATCAGCTCACTAAACCATGAGAACACTACCAGGCCCTCGGAGCAGTTCGTTGGTGCAATTTGGCCATTACGTCGCTGGTAACATCAGATGGTACTCGAAGTCCATTCGAGGTAGCAGTTTGCTCAAGAAAAAGGCCCCCAAACTGACCCCATCAATTCAGCCCTCCACCCCAGTGAGAACCAGATTCGCTCCTTCTCCAACAGGCTACTTGCACTTGGGGTCGCTAAGAACGGCCTTGTATAACTACCTACTCGCAAAGAGTACGGGTGGCCAGTTCCTCCTTCGTTTAGAAGATACCGATCGCAACAGGTTGGTTGCAGATGCCGAACAGAACATCTACGACAGCCTCCGCTGGTGTAACATGGAAATCGACGAAGGGCCTCAAAACGGGGGCCCCTATGGGCCCTACAGGCAATCCGAAAGAACTGAGATCTACCAGAAGTACGTACAAGTGTTGTTGGACAAGGGCTTGGCCTACAAATGTACTTGTTCCAAGGAAAGATTGGCCTCGTTAAGAGAGTCTGCAATGGACCTTAAACCGCCCACTACCGTCACATACGACAGAAAGTGTGCCCACGAAGCCGCTCCTCTGGAAGAAGAAGGTGTGATTCGGTTCAAATCGCCTGATAGCTACGAGAAGTTCGAGGATTTGCTCCATGGAAAGTTGGATCTTCAGCCACAATACAATTACACTGATCGAAGGTATGACGATTTTGTCATCATGAAGTCCGACGGATTCCCCACCTACCACTTTGCCAACGTCGTGGACGACCATTTGATGAAAATCACACATGTGATTCGTGGAGAAGAGTGGCTCCCTTCCACTCCCAAGCATATCGCATTGTACAGGGCTTTTGGGTGGGAACCTCCATCATACGTCCATATTCCGCTACTAACATCTTTGAGTGATAAGAAGCTTTCCAAAAGACAGGGAGATATCGGGATTTTAAGCATGAAAGAGAAGGGTATCTTACCTGAAGCAATAGTCAATTTCGTGGCTCTCTTTGGGTGGTCTCCCCCCAGGGAAATTCCAGGTGTCAGCACAAGTGAGTCCATGACGTTACAGGATATTATTAAAAGTTTCTCCCTTGACCATTTGACCAAGGGAAATGCTAAGATAAATGATCCTAAATTATACTACTTCAATAAGCATCATATTTCAGAAGCCGTGAAGGACCCCAAAAGACTCGAGGCATTGGTTGAAAATAACTATGACAAATTTAATCAAGCCACCGGCAATAAATATGACAAAAAATTCTATCAAAAGTTAGTCCAGTATATTGGGCCTAGTTTGTCTACCTTGGATGAAATTGCCACCCATCATAAGTACATTTTTGAACCAGTGAATTATTCTGAGGTAAGCAAAGTACCTTCTCCACAATCTGTTCAACTTCTTCAACAACTCGCTACCCTTCCTAATGATGCTTTCGATTCCAACATAAAGGCATTGGTTGATTGCAACCCTCAATTCACAAAAAAGGATGTTTTTCAAACTATTCGATTTGCATTATCTGGAGGAACATCTGGTTTGACCATTCCCTTATTAATTGACTTATTGGGCGAAGAAGAATACAAATCAAGATTAAAGCAAGCAATAGAATTTCTACAACAAAATTAATTCGGAGTGTATTAACCTGAGGCTTTGATACCTAATCCGACAAAATCCATATAGTCAGGATTCGACGAATTCTTTTCAACTGGTCCTATAAAGGGCCCTGTATATATGCAATGTACCACCATATCGGGATGGTAATATAAACCTGTCAATAATTTTGGAGTCACTAAAAAGTATTGCGATCTGTTATTTTGACAAGCTGTATGGACCAAATATCTGTGAGCCATCTTCTCATTCTTGGGATCCATACCTTGGTTGATTTCATCAACCACTCTGAATGGCGCGTCCGTTAATCCTTGCAAAGCCATTATAAAGAAGATTGTTGAAACAGCTCTCTCACCACCAGATTGCAGCTGATGATCCAAAATTTTCAATTCTGATTCCTGCCTAAATTTGACTAAAATTTGTAGTTTCCAATCTTGAAATCTTTCGCTTTTGGATAATTCGACTCTTCCATCACTAGCAACGTTCAAAAATCTTTTGTTGAAGGCTATGGAAATCTGATTTACCAAGTTGGTCAACTCTGGTTCCCAAGATTCTCTAATGGATGCAATTTTTGCAGCTAATTTGTCTTTACGTTCAATAATTCTCGGTAAATCATTTTCTGCTCTGTTGATCTCATCCAATTTCTTATTCAAAGTCTCAACGGAGCTTTGATCTGCGGTTGATTTGATCGATTTTTCATTTTCCAACTGCTGAATTTTCTCTCTGATAAAATTCTCTGTGAAAGTTTCTCTTTCCATGTACTCTTGAGCAAGATTACTCAATATTTCTTTCTGTTCTGGAGTATATTTCTCACTCTGCTTTTTAATATCGTTAGCTGCTTGACTATTCTTGATTTCATTATATTTCCGTTTAGTCTCCTGAACATCGTTGTTCAATTCTTCTAATTTTCCTTTAATTTCATCAATAAGTATTCTCACGTTTGCCTCTTTGTTATGTGCTTGAACCATACAGATTTCCTTCAAATTCAAGCTAATTTCATTCTCTGCCAATTGCTTTGAGCAGTCTGCAATCACGGTAGTTTTTTCACTTCTGGTGGTGTACATTTCCTGTATTTCATTTTGTACTTGGTTTATCTTTTCAGTATAAACCTTTTGTGATTCCCGCTCTAATGTCTTTATTGCCTCTTCTTTCGATTTCAATCTACCCTCGAGATTTGCTTGAGCGCTCTTCAAATGGCGAAGCTCATCAAGTTTTCTTTGATGGATTTCCAGTTCGTGCAAAAGAATTTGCTTTTCATCATCCACCAACTTGATTTCATTTTGGATGGAGTTCACTTCAATTTTAGCTTCTCTTTCTTTAAGCTTGAGTTCCTTGATTTTCTCCTCGAGATCTTGCTTTGCTTCATTCGTGAGACCTGTCGAACCAAAGTAATGGGACCTTGGATTAATTTTCTCGGTGGAATAAAATAATTGCCTTGAACCATAATTTGATCTCAGAACTGTGAACAAGAGATCACCAGCGATGAATTTCCTGAAAGGAATTTGCTTATCTGAAGAAGTTAATCGTTCAATCTCTTCATCACTCAAACTTCGCTTTGAAACAGGAATTGTATGAATTTTTGCTGTGTCATACAACATATTTAAAACTTCTTCGGGACCAGAAATGAAATCAGATAAGTAACCCAGAAATCCAAGGGATTTGATTTTATCTATTGGCAATGGTGGCTTTGGCTTTTCTCTGTTGTTCGTCACTCTGATAGGAAAATTCAATTTTTTTGCTTTGAATGCATAGTCAGTAACTTTTCTATAACTGTCCTGAGATGACACTGTAATAGAGAATAATGTATTGTTATCAATGACTTTTTCCAAATAATGGGCATAACTTTTGTCTGTTGTATCACAGCATACTACAGGAGCTTCCCAATATATTCCTTTAAATTCTGGTTTAGCTCTCAACTCAACGTGTGCTCTGTAAGATCCATCTCGTACTGGATTGTGATATCTCGGGGAAGGCTCCAACACATCAAGTTTATCTTTACTGTTCAATTTCTCCTCAAACCTTCTCGTTTCGTTAATTAATTGCTTGATGATATTATGAGGACGTGTCAAGGTATCGTTAAGAACCTCGAGTTGTGAGTTTCTAGAGTAAATCAAATCCTTCTTAGCATTAGAAAGATTAATTGCTTCTTTATATTCGGAATCATCGACAACTTGTATTTTGCTTCTGCTTCTTATTAATTGCTCCCTTTCTGCCTTCAATTTCTCCAACTGTATTTTCTTATCGCTTGATTTGTTATTCAAAGCATCTAATGTAGCGATTAACCTATCGATTTCTGAGGACATATTTTCGTACTCTTCCTTTTCATTTGCAAATTTATTCCTAATATGCTCATTATTACTTTTCAACTCTTGTAGCTCAGCCTCAATGGACTGTACGGCTGATCTTGCCTCTTCAACACTGGATAAAATTGGGGAGATCAGAATCTTAAATTTGTTCAACTTTGCCTTGGCTTCGTCCTTTTGTTGTTTTAAATGACCCTGTTGTTTCTTTAAGTCTGATAATTGAGCAAATGGTAATAATTGGATATGGTTATTCAAGTTTTGACTAACTCTTTCGTATTCTTTATACTTCTGTGCCTCCTCTTCTAATCCATCCTTTTCTTCTCTTAATTTCGACAAAATCTCTTCCAAATTTTGAATTCTGGACTCTAATTGGTGTCTCTCGCCATCAATTGAAATCAAGTTCTCATGCTGTTGTAAAAGATGTCCATCTCCTAGAGTACGTTCCGTTTCTAACAAAAGCTTGTCTGGAGAGAGGCCTGCGAATTCGGCGACTCTCTCTTGGGGCAAAAAATGGCATAAATTATCCAATTGAATGTTCAAAGAGTGGCATTTTTGCTTGATTGACTTCTCATTGGTGCTTTTGTTATTGAGCGTCCAAGTGGATTCTTTTTCAGTGAAGGTACGCAGGATCTTCAATGGAGGTTTCCCATCCACATCCTTCACTATGATCTCAATGGAACCTTTGGTTTCTCCACTCTTAATCATGGACTTCATTGTTTTCCTCTTGATGAGGTCTAGCTTACCGCCCAATCCGAGGCAAATTGCAGCGACCAACGTACTTTTCCCTGTTCCGTTGGGACCTATAATCATGTTAAGTGAAGGTGATAAGTTAAATTCCGCATAACTGTAGGTGGTGAAGTTTCTAATGGTCACTTTCATGATATAGCCAGGACGAAACTTGTCCAGATTGTCAATCTTTCTTCTCTTTGCCAGCCCATTCGTATACTGGGAAAGATTCCCAAGATCTGAAACGTTCATCGCCAACAAGACCCTATTTCAACAGCTTTTCCTGGGTTCTGGCTTAAAGGTGGAGTTGTATGGCAGGGTGATGATGGGGGATGAATCGCAGATGATATGGAGTTCTTGAGACGCGAAAATTTAAGCGCGCCTAGTACTGTGACTTGAAGCAACAAGGTACTTGTCTCAACAGTTTGGACACATTTCTAGCATACAGGAGGGTATGAATGGGCTCTATTTGTGATACAGAGAAGATAATCTGATTGAAGGGGACAAGGTGCTTTGTTTATGGGTCATTTGGGTATCCGTGGCCTGTGAACCTATGCGAAGGGCTGCAAAAACAACTTGGGGTTGATACTGAGAACTATACTTAAAGCAGTGCTTAAATCACAATATTGATTAGCCTCATGTATTATAGAGCTCGGATTCAATATCATGGTGTGATCTATCGATGAAACTGCCAGGTTTTACTGAATCATTCAATGTCCTCCAGTGGGGGATCATCAAAAGGATGCGAAAATACAGCAGGCCCTTCTTAAAGCTATGTGCAATGGAAATCAAAATTACGCAATATTACCAAGAGCTCATGGGTCACCAGTCAAGATATTTGATACAGTACATGAAATTATTCGCCAGGAATTTGGGGCAGTTGGTACAATCAGTCCCATTCCATGCTCTCACTAGACGGGGGCGTACACTCGCACAAGGACAAGGTACGTCACCAAAAAGGTATAGTATTTTGGATGAACAGAGTAAAGGAAGCTTGCTCTGGCAATCTCGCTGCAATCTCAGAGTCTACTGTGTTCTTTAACACCACTTACGATTGCCTCCTTGGAATTACCTGGTAGGGTTAAACCCTAGCATGGGTCTAGACGTGTCTGTCGTGCTCCCACCAACTTCAGATCGGTTACGTAATACGGTAGATCCGTAACATTATTGTTTACGTTTGAGAAAACTACAACAACATCCGTCACAAATCAATACCATAACATGGTACGTAACTATGGTCGAGAGCACCGCTAGGTTGGCTGAAACAGCCTGATCTATACTATCTACGCGTGCTGTGTCTGAGTCCCAATACTAACATCTAGTCCCAAAACACCAAGACCTACAAGGACGCTTTTGCTCTCTTCGACAAGAAGGGTACCGGCAAGATCCCTGTCGAACATTTGGGAGACTTGTTGAGAGCTGTTGGCCAGAACCCAACCTTGGCCGAGATCTCTGAGTTGCAAAGTTCCATTAAGTCCAACGAATTCGACTTCGACACATACCAAAAGATCATCGGCAGACCAGATGGCTTCAAGCCATTGGGATTGCCAGAAGACTACATCAAGGGATTCCAAGTCTTCGACAAAGAACAAACCGGCTACATTGGTGTTGGAGAATTGAGATACATCTTGACCTCCATCGGTGAGAAATTGAACGATTCCGAAGTGGACGAGTTGTTGAAGGGTGTCAATGTCACTGCCGACGGTAACGTGGACTATGTTGAGTTTGTCAAGTCCATCTTGGATCAATAAGCTCCATCTTTGCCCCGTTCTCTCTGTCTTTACCAAACAGCTCAGTGATACCTTTGGCCCACTAGAGGTCCATTCGAGGCCCAACCAGCTTGAAGCCCATGCGGTGAGTGGCACGGAATCTCCGTACACACTTATCCGACGTGGCTACCTTCACTATACCCTACTGTATCACCTGGTTCCAGAAACTCATGTATAGTTCAATATGATGTGATTTTGTGTAATTCGTCGCAGTGAAATATTTCACTTAACAATTAGTATTCCCCAAGCGTAATGGATGTTGTTCCCAATATAGCACCCGATATCCGTATCAACGAACGGTTCCACCTTCTTCCATATGAAAGACTTCAAGCTCTTGGCATTACCAGTGGAATCGTAGGGGGTTTAGCAGGTTTTTATGATGGACTCAAATCCTCCTCATTGAGATACTTGACTGAAAACGGTCATCGACTTCCACGAACCGTGGGAGGATGGTACTTCTATCACAAGAAAAAGAACTATGTGATGATTGTCAATGGTGGGAAAAATGCTGTTCGTCAGGGCTTGAAGTATTCCATCTCAGTCAGTGGATTCTTTGGCTTGGAGTACATTCTTGATACTTACATTAGAGGTACAAAGGACTTTCTCAACACCACGGTGGCAGCTGGGATGTTTTCTGCCGCATACGGCAAGTACTACCATTTGAGTCGTATCCAGGTTAAGAACTACGTCAGAAATGGAACCTTGTTAGGGTTGGCCTTGGGTTTGGCCCAAGATATGTTGATTTACAGAAGAGGAGGAAAAGTGTGGTACATCGAAAAGGTCCAGAACATCAATGAAGCATAGTCAATTTTAGCATAAATAAGGTGTCAATTGGGTTCCAATACTCATTTGAATGACTAATTTGCATTTCACTTCATCTAATTCATAGTACATCTCACCTGAACTCATCAAGAGGCTATGGGCATCAATAGAACACTTAGGTAGTTATGAAAGTCGCCTATGATACCATCAGCTAGTGCATTTGCACATCAATTTCCTGTCAATAATATCGCCAATAACCCCATCTACTATTAATTCAAAGTAGTACTATTCAAGCCGCATGCTTAATTCTTAGTGAAAAATCTTAGCGTTATTCATTAACGTTTCTATACATACAATCTACACAAACGGCTGTTACTAAAGGTCTTGTTAATAATGCAATCGAATGGGCTGGCCTACTCTTCATCGGAGTCATCTAAGTCAGGAACAGGATATTTTAACAATACCGCAATACCAGTCATTTGGTTCAATTGGACACCGGACTCGTGTAAACTGGAGAATACAAATATCTCGGCGCCGTTGTACTTGGCCCTTTCCACTAAATCAATGTAGTGCTTTCTTTGCTGGATGTCGTCACTCTTGAACAAGGTGTCGGTGATCATCAAGTATCTCACGGCATCGAGGTCAATAGCTTTGGTGACCTCGTCCAACCCGTACCATGCCCTATCGTCGTCCAAATTCAACGCTTGGTGGAATTGGTCTAGCACCTCAGATTCTTTCAAGAAACGAGTGTCGCTAAGACGTTTTCTTGTTGATGGCTCCTCCAAGACTTCTTGTAATCCTTGCAAATACCCAGTCGACGAGTGTGCCACCAAGAATTTCTGCTTGTTCTTCAAGATATCGTTGTAGATCTTTGAAGACTCATGGGTGGAGTTTGAGCAGGTTTGCAAGATTTTATCGTATAAAGTTCTACCCACGAATCCAGGAGAAGCAATAATCACCACCTTCAATCTGTTGAAATCGAAGTTTCTGGCCATGGTCTCGATGACCATGGTGTAGAACTTTTCCATGGCCTTCTCGACCTCGCTGGAACCGTAATCCTTGTGTTTTCTTGGAATCGATTTCTCCACCTTGGTGACCAACTTTGTCATGGAATCGGTCACATAGCAAAAGTGCGCTATACCCTCTTGCAAAACAATAGCCCCAATGTCTGCCTTTTTCTCGATGGAAGTCAAGTCGTCAAGCACCTTCATGTC